>WEKY01065927.1:0-28371 GCA_013390045.1 Picathartes gymnocephalus
ATATGCATTATTCATATACTTCATATAAAACCCAAAACTAGTCTGGGTTGAAAAGACATTGCCTCTGCCAAAAATCAGTCCTACCAATTGTTTTATTTCTTCTTCACTGGAGTAACTAGTACTGGAGACTGACAGAGACAAGGTAAGTTATGTCACTACTAAAAATCTACTTTTTCATGACAAAGCAGGTAAAGATGAAACTATTTTTATGTATATGTCATCCAGGCAAAACTTCGATTAAATGTGATTTTGAACTTATGTGTCCTTCATGGAAACTAAGCATGTGAAGAATTTTCTTGGAGGCCACCCAATTAATTTAGTAAGGGGCCAAACTACAACCTAGGAAGCACAGGAACAGTACTACAGGGAAAAAATTGGCAATTTCCTACATCTTCAGAAAAACAGTGTGGATTCCCTATGCCTTCAGTGCACTGACTTGAAGCTTCCACAAAGACAGCATATGCTAGAACTGACTGATCAAATTAAACACATATAAACTTGGAAAAAAAAAAAAATCCCTCTCTCACCCTGGTGGAAAGAAGAGATATTTTCTTTACTTTTTGAATGCAGTGCGAGCCCTCAGCAACAGAATGGTGAGGAGCTGTGCAGTGAGAATGTGAGCAGCTGCTGTTATTATAAGGCAGGTCCGTCTGCGGCGCGAGCCAGAGCGAGCACATGTTCGGCTGCGCTCTCATCTCGCCAGCCTCCCCAATTAAGCAGTGCCAGGGAGGCTGGACACATGCTCCCAGGGGCTCTTTAACAGGCTTCTTGGAGAGGGCAACAACTACACAGCAGGGCTCTGGGAACTCGGTAACGTGGGCTAGGAGGGACCCTCAGCAGCTTTGCTCCTCCTAATGACAGCTCTCTCCACAGTGCAGTGCTTAAAGACGGACACATGAAGTTTCACAATTAAAAAAAAAAATATATATAATAATGCCTTTCCTTGCTTAAGACAGCTAAGCAAAGATTCTGCATATAATGTTTTGGTTTTTTTTTAATTCAGAATAATCTATTACTTACTGTTAAAATTAAAAAGCCAGTTATTTAAAAATTGAGATATAATTTCAATCGTAACTCCCTGGAATTTATAAACACAAACCAATAATCAACTTCCCTAGTAAGTTTGAAACAAACTTCAGTTTGTTTCTTAGAGACACTTCTGTTCTTGTCTAAAATACGAATGTACCTTTTATTGGCATGATATTATAAGAAGAGTACAATAGAAAGGGCAGTATGTCCCAATTATGGACAGGCAATTCTAGTGTGTAAGAAGTAGGATGATAGTGTTACATGCACAAATTCTATTTCTTGCATTAAATTTAACTGTCCCTCTTTCTGAAGGCAGACTGCCACCTAACATTTAAAAAAAAAAACAGTAAGGAGATGGAAGTATGTACTGCAAGAGAAATATGCACATACTTCTGACTACAATGATAAAACTAGAAAATTGACTTCCTTTTCGAAGCAGTAATTGCATTGGTATCTAAATAAATAACATTTGCAGGTATTCAAAGACCTTTAACAAAATGCAATACATGTGAGTCACATACCTACCTAAGCCAGGATTTAATCTATTGATAAACGCACCTACTATGACAACGTTTTGCATAATGTGAGGGTTTATCCAGTACTTTTGTTACTATAATCAAATCAAATATCTAAAATTACAGGTTCTCTGTTCATTGTGGATAACAATTTTGCTTTTTTAAGTTACATTACCGCTCACAGAACAAAAGACTATCTACATTTTCTCCTTTTGCTAAAAAAGTTTATTTTCAGAAGGTACATTTAAGTCTCCATATACTACCAGGAACAATGCTGTTAATTGCTTCTAATTTTGCAGTTGGAAAAAAGACTCTGATGCCATAACTAGTTTGCTCCTATCCCCAAAGTAAGAGGATACTAGAATTATAGAGCAAACCTCTACCTTTCAATTCCTGGCTTTTAAAACAAGATCAGACATCATCATAATGAGCATGACAGATAAAGACAGTGGACTGAAAAGCCATGTATTGATACTCCAAAAAGCATTTTGAAGGCACTGGAAAAGTGCATAGAGATACTGTAAAAACTAAGTGAAAAAGAGATTACTATAGGTATTTCTTTGCTTTTCTACAGTTTCTGAAATTTTGATAGGTTTTCCAAAAAAGGAATAAGACCCACATTTGGCATAACAATTCCTAAAATAATTTTATACTTAGGTCTTCGTAGATTTTGCAGCATGACCCTCCCACAGAATCTTAAGATATAAACCTTAAGACATAGTCACGTTTTAAGTTCACACTTTGAACGAAAAGACTTTAAAAAATGTCCAGAACTGCATTTTTTTCTTTCCATAAGGTTTAAACTTGTGCGAAGTGATGTGTCACCTTTGCAATCTAGCCAAAGCAGCATTCCTACCTGGATAAGGTGAGCAGGCACTGTGATGATGCAGGCTGATAAAGATTTCCTGAGCAGGCCACGGAGCACATACAGGAATTTTGTAAGGCTGTGAGGATCTTCAGGAGTATCGCTGCAACAAACGTCATCACCCCACAATATGGAACCCAGGCTCTGAATTCCTATCCGCAAAACATTCCTTTGTTTTTTCTGTTGGAAAAAAAAAAAAAAGTAATCTGTTGTTTTTTAAAACGCCACGAGGAATAAAATTTCTAGAATGCGTATCCATAATTGTTGTGTAGTTTATGTAATCATAGTAATCAGTCAATCTTATAAAAATTGCAAATGGAAATGCATTTTTTTCACTGCTTTGATATCATGCTATGTTGGAAAAGCAAGTGCAGATGTAATAGACATACGGAGAACAACTAATTTGCATTTTGCCAGTTAAATATAAGTATATTCTTATATAAAATCCAGTAATCTTAGGACCTTTTATGTCCTTTCTCTACTCCATCACTGTCTTAAAAACATGTAAAAGAGTATTTTCTCTCAGTTCTAAGGCAGTCTGCTGGAAGCACCTAGGAATAATCAAACACAACTTCTCCCTCTATTTTCACCTTTCAGCTGCGTCCCTTCCATAACCTGACTATTCCGACTGTTGGCTCCAGTTTCACTTTTTCTGCTCCTTCTGAGTGAACAAGGTCAGTGCCTTACCTCACCAACACACGGGCCTGTCACTGCCTTAGAAGTCTCCAAATATCATTTACCTTCCTTTCAACTCCTTCCCAGTAATGAAGGAAGTTGTGCCCACAGCTGTGGAAACCCAGAGTCTGATGGGGACATCAGCAAGTTGTCACTTAAGGACCACCTTGACATGAGAGTTTCTGCTCTGCTTTAGATACTTACTGGGGCCTGGAATCTAAGCTGTCCTGACATACAAAATCCTAAACAGTCCCGTGTGTTACCTACCTAAAGCCTGTTTGTTGCCCTGCAGGAGGCTGGCAGAGCAGCATCCAGCAGAGGCAGTGGCTAAAATAAAGCTCCTTTTCTGAAGGCACAGATTATGAAGCCAAAGTTGTAATTTGTTTATGGAAAGTAAAATGTTATCTCTCATGATGGCAACTCTCATTTCTGCTTATTTGATGTGACCTTTCCTGGTGATCTTTGGAAAGGATTTCAGATGTATTTGCTGTCAACAGTTGAGAGAGAGACAATGAATTCCCTTGTTGAAAGACTTCCTGTACAAGCTGATCAAAGAAACATTTCCACAGTTGACGGTTCATACTTAAAGACCAGCTTTCTTTAATTATACAGACACACACACACACACACACACACAAATACTAGTTTTGATAAGTAAAAGCTTGCAGGTACTTCTCATTACAGAAAAGTGTTTTCATAAACTGTAGATATTAATTTCCAACAGCTGGAATAAACAGTAACTATCAAGCACAAAACATTGCACAGATGATCTATAAATCCAGAGGAAGGGTTTTGACAAGACAAGAGGTTACTTTTCCAAATGCTTCCTTATCCATATTGGGCAGACAGAGCCTGGGTTGTGAGACACAGGCAGTCCCACATGCTGTGCACTTATCCAGTTGTGTGTCTTACACAGAGAACTGATCCGCCAATTCACTCCCAATCTCTGGGAAAGCAATCTATGTTTGCACTCTGACAGATTCTTTAGTCTTGGGCTTTGCAGGCTTTTAGGCTTTAGTTATGAAAAATTAACTTTTTACACTACTGTATAAAGATCAGGACAACAGTACATAATACAACACAATCTCACTTCTCTGTATGGTATTCCCTAGGCTCAGATTTTCAGTTGTAAAAAGAATAGCAAAAATAGAACTTTTAGTCTAATATTCTTTAATTACTTCTGATCAGAGCAGATTCAGGCAGTTCTTGATGTGCATTTAAGCAACAAGAACAAGCTAGGCATTTAAGAACACTATTTTATCCAGATATCACGGATATTGACCAGGCAGAGAAAGTGATACAGTATTTCAACATTTCAGCACAAACATACATAAAACTTAGAGAAACTTTTCAAATGAGAAAAATATTTTTTCTTATGAGGAACATCCATTAGAACAACAAACAGCAGAAAACTGTTCTCTTTCTTACTGGATAGAGGATGACAGATGCTTGTTTCACAACGTCAAATCATAAGAGCAGTAAAAGATGAAGCCATTCAAACACCAGATAGTATCAGATATATTTACTTTGGCCAGTAATAGAACTTCTACCAATATAATTCTGTCTGGTCCACACAGCCCTGACAGTTTATTCCAAAACTGAAATATAAGAAAAGCGTAAGTCTTTATTCTCCCACATATAATATTCTCCCACAACAAGCCTGCTGTAAAGAGTAGGATAACATTTTTTTTAGATATCCCACTAGATCTTTTATATTCACATTAGCCTGGAAGTTTGAATTTATTTTCTAATTTTTTCTTTACTTTTTTCATGTAATTTTTGTAACAGTGTTTGATTTGGCAGTAGAAGTTCTGATTATGAAGAATTCAGAAAATCCAATTCCAACCCAACAAAAAAAAATCCCCCCAACAATTATCCTGAAAGCCTCCAAAGTATTCAAAATAAGTGTTAAGGAAATAGTTGCCTATTAAAGGTCTGATGTCAAACATGAAAACCCCAAAATACTCTGAAACAAGCAGGTACTGTTCTGTATAACTTAATACCATAATCAATTTATAAAGGATTCCCACTTAATGATTGGCAGCAAAGAGTTACTGGGAGGTTTTAGAAAGGATGTAAACCTGATGCTTGTATTTGTAGGTTATAGGTAATTCAAACTCTAATTTTCCAAGTAGACCTTGGCAAAGGTGTTCCAGTCAGTGGGAACAAATAGTTTATTGCTTTGGTCAACTCCAATCAAACTTTTCTGTATCCTCATACCTCAAAAAGGAATTATTGTCCTAAGGTGCACAAAGCCATGCAGGACAGTAAAAAAAAATTAACCTACGATGGCCACCTGCAGATGGTTCTATAAAATTAATGTTAACTAACTGCACTAGGTCCGAGAGATGCCTGACCATTTTATCAAAGGCCTATTAAACTTTTAATGGTAGTTTTCACTAATTTTCTTAATTGTGTCAAACCATCTCTCAGCTTAGATGAGTCACATTCTGCTCACTTTTCTTCACACCCCTCTTCAAATAAAGGAGTAAATATAAGTATCATTGGCATATTGATGTGAAAGTAGCCAAAAATACCTGAAAGTTTTACCAGTCAGGTAGAGGACTATTTTGGGGGTTGGGGGCATACATGCACAAACTTCTCAGAAGCTTTTATACGGCAATTCTACAGAAGAATACAGGCTGCTCCTTACTCTACAATCTTCACACCTGCCTACTTAAACAGCACTTGTGAGGGCTCAGTAAATAGAAGAGGATACGAAATAGCAGAGAATTGCTCAGAGATTTGGCAAATAAAAGATCCAAGGTGTGTTCTGAGCCACTATTACATTCAAGTCTGGACATATTTTTAAGAAGTGTATATTATACAAGGCTTCTAAATATACAAACTTTGAGTGTACAAAGAAAGATGACGCATAGGGAAAAGTGCAGTATTAAAAGAAAGCAATAGGAACCACTCCAGGAAATCATATGCATTACCTCCCTTGAAACAGACAGAACTACATAGTGCTAATGGCTTTCTAGATCAATAAACTGGCCTGAAAAAGGACTTTTCTAACTTTTAAAGCTTCACCTTAGAAACTTTTATGTATTATTTACCAAACATATACAGTTAAATTCATCTCAGGTAAAGTTCTGGTTTTGTTTTATTGACACTAGTAAGACATTTTGAAATGACAGACAAAAAGTAGAGAAAATATTGATTGGTGATGTTTAATTTCTCCCTACTTGCAAGCAAAAATCCCCCAAAAGCTGGCTCTGAATAACCTTCATTTTCTTTTATTTATAGATATATAAGTATAAATATAAAGAAAAACAAGCACTAACAGGCTGATGTCTTGGGCAGGAGGCAGTTTGCTAGCTGGGGGCTGGCAGGGTGTTTGTGTCAGCCAGGGCTCTGAGGCAGGAGGAGCATCCCCGTGCGGCACAGGAGGATGACACACATCCCTGTTGCCATGGCTACCGCGGCGAGCAGGGAGAGGGCCCTGGCAGGGACCAATGGCCTTCTCCAGGCTGGCACTGCCACCGAAGGGAAGGCAAAACCCTCCCAGACATCTCGGCAGAGACAGCGCTGAGCGCAACCACCGACATTTACACACAAGGGCTCAGTGCAGGTGATGTTTCTAAACCACGCTGGTAGACACAAAAACATCCTTTCCAGCACCATCTCTCCTGCAAAAATGATTCCTAAGATACTGGACTGGTACACAGTCTTGTATGAAAACATTTCGGGCTCTCCAGTGTCTATACTAATTGACTTTTACTGCAGTAACACGTCTATTGCACAGCAATAATTACCTTTCAATTAAGCACCCATATATACAATTCATTATATTATTTCCATCAACTCCAAAGGACTCCCATGTTACTGAATATGACAAAGAATAACTGGTAGGGCACTGCTCAAATTAGAAAAGGTCTTTCAGCCTATGTTGTTATACTTAAAATGTTTTTGATTACCCACATTATGATTTATGAAGAGTACAGTGATTTTTGGAGGGCTGATAAGCTGGTTTGATTTGTAAATTGAAAATTCTTATTTCTTTACTTCTCTTTCAATGCTCACTACATAAAGATATCACCATTTAATTAATTAAAAAATTCACTCCAATAAAAACAACAATGAAAAAATCTGAAAGTTTAAGGATAAATATTTAACCTCAAGAATCTTGAGCAGATTATTGCTA
The DNA here is from genome assembly GCA_013390045.1 of Picathartes gymnocephalus. Classification (NCBI taxonomy): domain Eukaryota; kingdom Metazoa; phylum Chordata; class Aves; order Passeriformes; family Picathartidae; genus Picathartes; species Picathartes gymnocephalus. The sequence goes on from WEKY01065927.1 coordinate 7,232, forward strand.
AAGCAATAATTTGAAAAACAAATATGGTAGGGGAAAATGTGTTTTGCTTAATTACATTATATTTGGCCATCCATTTATTAGCTAATTACACAGAAAATACATTTTACTAATGCTGTCTTCCATTTCTTTCTTGCATGGTCCTGCACATCTGTAACAGGTTAAAACTCAAAGAAACCTTAAAATGTCAAAAACGCTATGTATTCTGCTTGTTTGCTTTAGCAATGCTTAGACACAATTTGTTCCTATTAATTTGTCCAAGACCTTGTGCCACCTTTGAAAAGCCAGCAAACTGTAGTTACAGGATTAAAGAGGAGTATGAGGGTCTTCAGTACCTGGGGATCAGAGCCATCAAAGCCTTCCTGGGAAATGATCCTCTGAATGGATTGAAGCAGCCTTGCATAACCACTGTTCAGATTCCTGTTGGGAAGAAGAAATATTTTAGTTACACATTTTAATACTCTCCTATATGTCTCTAACAGCTGTATAAAAGTAAATATGAGCAGATGCAGTTTTCACTGCAAGTGTCATATAGAAAAGAAGTGTCAAAGAAAAAAAACCCCCAAATTCTTTGAATAAAGTTGACCTTATAAGCAGTTGTGATTGCTTCATATTAACTAGTTCAGTGCTCAGACATTTAGTGAAAGCTAAACTCTCTAGGGATTAAGATAACTTAATTATGTCAGGCTCACTTACACCTAGAAGATTAATGATTTAATGTATCAACCTAAAGTTGAAACCATTACAGCCCAGTACTAATCTTCTGTAACTGACAAAAGATCTACCCAGTTGTTATTCCAAGTATACTTAAGCAACGCCCTGATGAACAGAGTTGACTTTCTATGGAAATTTTCATACATTTTCACTGCTTTACTTGCATGGCAGCAAAATTGCGAGGTAGCATTTATTCTATGTAATGTTTAGGAAATAGAATATAACATTCAGAAAAACAAACAGAAGCAAACTGATGGCTAAAAATGGATTTAAGCAGACTTAAAACAAAATGAAAGTTCAGCAAATCATCTTGTCAGACTTAAAGAGCAACTCAGGTGCTCACTTTTAAAAGAGACATATTGTTTTCTTAAATCCCATAGACCACACTGGCTTGGCTGTCTGGGCCTGATGCAGGTTCCTCACTTCAGCTTAAGCCCTTCTATCTTTTCTGGCTTCAACATTTTCTTCCAGTCTCACTAACTACCATCAAGGGTTGAGGATTCAAACCTCTTGCTGTACTCCTTGGGAAATATGACAGGTTATTTTGAAAATTTTGCCTCTAAAAATACTCTTGTTTGCTCCATAATTTATATATGTCTGGTCTGGTAAACGCCCAAGTTGGAAGGCACCTTGAGAGACCACCTGGCCCAAATGAAACTATTCCCATTACTTTACTAAGAGCCTAGACTGTTATCCAAATGCATTTTACTGATGAATAAACCCAAATAAACTTGCTTTCCTCCTTTGGCACAGGAGAGAATTCAACTTTTCTGAGAAGCATGTAAGAGGTGCAATGATCTGTCTTTTGCACCATTGCTTCAACTCAAAATTCTACATTTCCTTTAAGAAAACAGTATCAACCCAATCCCCAACTATAATTACAACTCTGTAATTATCCCCAAATAGATTTGTTATAAACACCTGCAACCAAAAAAGTCATATGGTCCTAATAAATTTGAGTTTTGAAATACTCAATGTCAAAAAAACATTAAGAGATGACCTTCTCTGATATGAACACAAAGGAGAGTTTCCAAATTAAACTCTGTTTATTTTCATTTCAGATTTGGTACCCTAGAAGGCTACTGATTAAGCTGATGTACCTCAATAATTTAATACCCTTTATGAAATTCAGCGCTGAAAATTAACTGACAGTATATAATCTCAACATGATATTTCATGCATAAAGTCTGCCTTGCTATACAGAAAAAGGAGCACCTCAAACAGGGAAGTTTAACTTGTGAAGTCCATTCCTTTCCCAGTGTTTAGTTGCAAAAGGAATGTCTATTAAATGTTCTACCTACATTGCCTGGTAACTGTCAGTTTACTGAACTTTAGCCCCCAGAGTAACCAAAATTCTCTCTGTATGTCTTTGCATTATCACAACAGGTAATTTTTTTGCCAGAGAATATACTGCAATCAAAATATTTGCCGATTTCTGATTAATTCCTAACTTGTTTTTAAAAGTTAGTGGATAAAAGAATAAAATAACCAAAGCACCAGCAGGATTAAAGGGTCCCCAAATTAAAACAAACAAATAAAGTAGATCTTCAATTAATCTATGAAAAAGAGATTCGCAGCAAAGAAAGAATTTTGAAAAACAATATAAGTAGATTTTTTAAAAATTGAAAAACAGGTGGTCTTCTACCTCTTTCTAAAATATTAATGGTTTCCTTGAATTTCATCCATCTTATACAAATAAGAACATGAAAAATATTGTAGAAACACTATTTATAAAAGCAAATTGCATTACCCTTCTGGCAATGTTTGTCACAATATTTAAGGAAGGAAATAAGACAGTTCTTATTTTCCAATTTCTAGTCTTTTTTTTCGTTTTGTTACTAAACACCATTTGATTTTGTTAATGAGTTTAAACAATTCCTTCTTTACTCTTTTTTTTGTTTAGCAGTTTAGTAATGGATAAAGCAGGAGCTGGCAAGAAGGTATCCTGGTTACAACAAAGGCTCTGACTTCTCTGCTGATAGTTTCCAAGCAGTTAACAAAGGTTAGGTTATCAAGGGTATGACAAATAGCCTTGTTATGGAAAAGGAGACTCCATTAGGCAAGACAGTCAAACCTGTTTTATCTAAATTTACCGGTAAATCTAGACTCTAGATAAAAATTATTCGTTTTCAAAAGCACATGCATTCTTAAGGTAAAATTTACAAGTATTACTGAAAAGCTACAACTTAATTACTTTAGTTCCTTTGATTATCAAATCTTCTCCTTTGGTAATTGCCCTGAAGAATGAGACTAGAAGCAGAGATAGAAAATAAGGGTTGCCTGCAATGCACAGAGAGGATATTCCTGCCTTCCTGTCAAGTCCCAGCTCCAGCAGTGCAGCGACCAGGACACCAGAATATCCTGGCAACAAACACTGGAGAACAGTTGCTGTCAGCCACACACCCCTGTAAACCTGGGCCCAGCATTAGCACCAGGACATAACTGCCCTTCCCCAACATAAAAATGAGATAAGACAGAGAAGGTTTATGCCTTCTTCTGGCACCAAACACCCAGCCCATTTACTACTTCCTTTAGGAGAACTGGCTTCACAATCTGTCTTCAATTAATTTTTATCATGGGGAAATGAACTTCTGTCCATCTTGAGTGATTATCCACAGGGAACCCTGCAGTCTAATTTAGCCATCAGGTCCCAGAACTGCACAAAGGAGAGCAAACATAGCTATTAAATGTTATACCTACAGTGTCTGGCAGGTGCCAGTTTACAGGACAACATTTTGCCCCTCCCTCTGTCAAAAACCAGATACACACACACATGTGAAAACACAGGAAAAGAGGATTGATCCAAACTTTAAGGTGAACAAATGACGTTGATAACGTCTAAATCTCATTTTTAATCATAAAGTAAAAGGTCAATTTTAATCTAATCAATCAAAAATTCACCTTTCTTTCCAAGTCCATAAAGAAACCCAGTGCTTGTGTGGATAGCAAGAGAGGGACATACATATAAATATACGTGTTTTCTCAAAAGGGCTAAGAGTTTCTGGCCCGAATAAAGTCCCTAAATCTCTGATCCTGCAGGGGAACCTCTGTAATTATCTCAAAAAAGACATTAGCTACAATTACAGAGACAGTTCACACACTGAACCACAGTTGAAATAAAATGGGTTTCTTAATGTGATGCTAGAGAATTAGAAGCAAGAGGATGATCTGGTCCTTTTTATAGATACATGGTTTTCATGTCACAAAACATTATGACAAAGGATCTTTCTTATTAAAAGATGCAGCATTGTTTGTCCAAGGATTGTAAAATATACGTTCAGTATACTTATGTTTCTGACAGGAGAGTATAAGCTGTATAAGAAAATGTTGTACATTACTTTTCTTGTATATTTTCTGCTATAAATGTATAAATGTGTTGTTACATCCCAGGGTGGTGAAAGGAAAAGAGAGCAGAGAATTATTCTTGCTCCCCACCTCTTCCCAAAGGAAAGGAGGATGGGGAAAGAGATGTTTCAAATTTCAAGGAGGAAAAATGAAACCTAAGGTCCTCCAAAACTAGTCACGCTCAAACTGAAAAATAAAGGAAAAAGTAAGGCTGGCCAACAAGGAGAATTCTAGGTGCACCTAAACAAGTTTTGGATTAAGTGCATTCTTAACGGAACATTAATTACATACAAAAGTAGCAGGTCTCTATCAGGAAAAGAGAAACAGACCCCACCCAAACAGGACACCACCTAGGGAACACCTTGCTCATATCAATATGTACGATAATTTAATCAAAAAGGTGCAATAAAAAACAAACTCCCCCGAGCTTCTACAACCTGAGCCCCTGAGAGAAGGTGCCTCTTCAATGGCTGTAGTTACAGGACTAGAACAATTTATTTCAGCCTGAGCTCAAACCATGCTGTGCTCTATAAATATTTAGAATGGAACATGCAAGATAAAATAATGTGGGAACATCTAGAGAAAATGGAAAAGTTTTTTTCTTTCAGTTCATTCCTAATTTTTTGCGATTTTTGATACTATAAAGAAGCATTATGTCTCAACAATAATACCATTCTCTTATGGAAAACTATATACTAGACAAAGCTATTAGTTTCCACTCCCTCCTCAACCTCAGTATTAGTGACAAAAGCAAAACATTCTTGGATTTAAAAAAACCCCACAACACACCACTGCTTTTGGTTTGTATTCCTACACAATTTGAGAGAAAATTTCATTCAGAAATATCTTTACTGATACGTATCTTGCAAAGTATACCCTTTAGAAAGTAATGAGATCTTCTGCAAACATCTCATAATATAGAGCCTATTAATGTAAATTATTTCAATAATAAACTATCCCCATTTTTAAAAAATACCTCCTTATTTTTGAAGGAATTGTCAGCTCCACTGTTAATTTTCTGTCAATCTTCTTTCGATAAATTATATTGAAAGAAGAAAGTATTTTTAGAGATTTTTTGAACTTCGAGTAATTTTTGTAATTTTTCAAAAATTTCCTGTCAGGCTGTCAGTATTTTTTTGAGGTACCACCAGCATGATGGATTACAGAGACTTTTCAATGCTAGACAGGCAATCAGCATTATGTCAACAGGGATTTTTTTGGGTATGTATCTAACCATCTCCTGAGAACCATCTGCTTAAGAAACTACATGCTCTAAGTGGAGACTTCCTAACCAGCCATGCCTGTGCTTCTCATTCACTGTAACACAGAGCAAGAGTCCAACTCCCAGTAGGACCTTTGGGCAATCCAAGATAAGGTCCAATACAAATTGTTGATTTCTATTGGAAGGTGACTATCTCATGTGACTACTTGCTTTAAAATCATTGTCTAGTCAACCAAGAGAACAGAAATTTTTACTATTCTATGACATACTGAAGTTAGATTTAAAAGCCTGAAGCATTCAATTGATTTTCCAAACAGTAAAGCCAGCAAAATAATATCCCTTCTCTCCCCCTTTTATAAACTTTTTAAAATGAAATCATGCTGAGAGGACTGTGAGATTGTTTTCATTCCTTGAGAAAAGAATGCTTCCTTCAGAATTTCATCACAGTATTTGTAAAAAATGCAGTACAATCTGCAGGGTTTCTGTAAAAGCAAGAGTTTATTGAGAGTAGAAAAATAACTGGTAACATTCATACGTAGTATAGGATTTACTATATCATGACTAATGTGAATTAAAGAATCACAGAGACAGGGATGAAAAGGACCTCAATAGGTTTGACACATGTTTACCCAGCTTGGCTTTAGAAATTTTCAGTGATAGAGATTCTACAATATTCCCAACTTGTGTCTGCAAGGCAACTTCTTGTGCAAATCACTAGAAAAACATCTCCATATTTCCAGCCTGTATTTCTACCACTACAATTTACTGCAGCCCATGACTACAGAAGACAGAGTTATACCCTCTGTATGTCAGCTTTTAACTGCTTTGATTTTTCCAAGAACTTCCATTCTTCTTTTTAAGTTTTATATCAGGGACTGTAATTTTGAAAATTTCTTCCTTCCCAACTTGTCTTAACACTGACCCAATACAACCTTTTTTAAAATAGGGAATCCAAAACTAAGCGTGTTTGTGGTAAGAAATGACAATATTCACAGTTAAATTATCTACTATGAAGAAAGAGATGTACACAACTCTACAGTTCCCACAGATTTCTAAGAGTTTACTATTCCAGTGTGTTCTTTATTCCTCCCTGTCCCTTATCACATTGTTTTTAGACTGCATGACAATGTCTGCCATGGTGGCTGGGTGTTGCTTTGGTACCTGCCTTTACTCCCAACACCATAATTCCTTCATTTCCTTGGGAGAGGCTTCTTGAAGGAGACCCATGTTGAGGGTGCAGGGAGAGGAAAAGAAGTTCTAGCTTTATTTGATCATGTTCCTCACCTCATCACTCTGTGCTCTACCAATTGCCAAGAAAATGACATAAATCCAATCTTTCTGTTAGATTTAAACTAAAAAGAAGAATAGAACTCGCATAGTAAGAATGATGCACTTTTATCAGGCTAGCACACAAGGACAATATCAGCATTAAACAGAGCCTATAAAATCAAATGCATGAAGTCCATCTCATACTATACTGATGAGTTAATTCGATTTTAATACTTGACAGCCATATAGTTAGTGGAATGAAGCCCAGAGTCATGACATTCTCATTAGCTAGAGAAGAGAAAGTGAGTTAAATTGCTCAGTAACAGTAAAAGCACTTGCAACCTATCTGTCAGATATTCTTGTGTCCATCCTCTATTTCCTCTGCTACTAAAAACTGGTAATTATATAGAACATATAAACAAAGTTGGTTCAAATATTTACTATAGAAAGAATAGTAGTTCTCCGCTTTCTTCTAGAAGTGGGTTTTTTTTACACTATCACAAGAATTTACTTCACAAAGCAGTGACATTTGATCATGTAACACAGAACAAATTAGAAAGACTTGGCTTTCACTTTGCTATGGCTCTAAGAAAGGTGCTTCATACAGCATTTCTTTCATAAATCTGAGGTTTTATATTTGAGTGTACTCCAATGGAAATAAATCCCAATGAATCCCACACTGCCACCAGGATCTGGCCCTATACACTGGCATCTATAAAGCTAGATAATATATAAATTATATGAATCATACTATTATTTAAAGTCAGTGACTGGGCTGGACAAAGAAATTGCTGGCCCAGCCTTGATGTTTGACTTGACTTGAAGTGTCTTCAAGAATGATATAACGGACATGTATCTACAGGCTAATATGAGTCTTTGCTACTGTCACTCATTTTCTCTCGGTCTTCCTTAATTCACTACTGACAGACATAAACATAATAAGTTATTCATTCCCAGAAGAGTTTGAATAGGAAATGTTTTGTAACACATAATTAGTGATTGTAATTTTATTCACAGTAGATGGTATTTTCCTTAGGTGAAGCTGTAGGATGTAAGAAGTAAAAGCACATCATAAACTAATCTGATCTAGCATTCTAAGCTATGTAGGTCACGGATGGCCTAGCTCCTAAGCCCTAAAAACTGCACAGATATCTTTTTAAGACTGATAGCCACCTGACAAGCACATCTCTGAGCTGCTGGGGCACGGTGCTCAGGGAGGGCTCTCAGACAGACAGGAATAGTTCTCCCCAGTCCCCACACTCAGCAGTCAGCAGGGCTGGGCTGAACATGCAGCTGTGTCCCAGGCTGTCCCAGTAATGTCTGCCTTAATTGTCACTGCCAACGTGTCCCCTCCCTCAGCCGGGAGCAGAGCTCGGAGCTGTCTCTGTGCCACTCCAGGCGTGTGGCACCGAGAGGGACCCATGGCCGAGCTGCTCCCGACCCCCACTCCATCACCCCAGCGTTTTTCACAGCAAGTGTAGACACAAAAATATCCTTTCCTGCCAATCTGCAGGCAAAATCTAAACACACAACAGAACCAAGGTATCAAAACTTACCATGTTTTCATTTCAGGCTTGGAAGACAATTCTTCATGGAGGTAAAAACTGTGCCATTTTACGGACTGACTCAGTTCTGGAGGCATTTTTTTAGAAACATCATAGTAATGGCCAAACTTTGTATATGTTGTTGGGCTGGCCTGTGGAAACAATTACAATACTGATTACAATCTTAAACTATTATCTGTCAAAAGAAAGTAATTACCTAGCAATACACTTCAAACCTCTGTTTCTTCCCCATTCAGCCTAAATAAAAGCTTCAAGTACAAAAACGTTAAAATATTTACTACTAAGTTTTTGTTCCCCTGTTGTCATACTTGAATGTGAATTTTTCACATAGAGTTCATCCCGTACTAATCCAAGGTGCAGTACCAAAGTGCAGTCAGATACTTAAAAGAATCTATTTTTGCACACGTTCTAGATAGATGATCATAGATTTGCAAAGGCCAGATCTATGAAATGTGCAGAACATCATGTGTTCTGCCTCTTTGATTTTTCAGTCTCTGAGAATTATATTGTGCTACAGAAATATTTTCAGCTGACTTGGAAAACGTTTCCCTTTATTTATGATCAGTGAAAAAACCAAACCATTGCATCTTCATATAACTGATTTTAATAGAAAAATAGGAAATAGTTAAAAACTATTTTTAATTTCTTGAAAATTGAATCAACAGTAGGTTGAGCATTACACACAGTAACTTTGATTTGCTATAATAAAGATATATTTTCCTCAAATCTTAATTTTGGTATATAAAACATCATAAACCAAATTTAATATATACCTGGGCAGGAATTAGGCATTTTGGATATGTTGTGCTAGTAAATAGTGGAAATGAATGCATGTGTTTGTTCCACATTAATGGAATTCAGAATACAACCTGAAACTTTATTTGAGCTATGCATGTAAAGTTAACCCCCCCTCAGACTGTTATAACATATAATATTCAAGTAAACAGCATCTTACCAAAAATTTGTTAAACTGTTAAGATTAATCAGAATGATTTCATTTAGGATAAATATTTTGAAATTATGTGAGTAATAATTGTTGGGCCTGGTCAGTTATCAGAGAACATCAACAGTAACAATAATGCAACATCTTTCCTAGAATAACCAAAGAAACCCAAACTTTTAGTTAAAACAAATAATAAGTTTTTAATTAAAAAAAAACCCCATGGAATTGATTATGGACATCAAATCATTAGAGGCAAATCAGTTTTACTAAAAAACAAAAAATAGAAACCCACATTCTCTAAGGCAATGTACCAATTTATTTACTGGTATCTGATTTTTAAAGTAGGCAGTTCAATAAAACATAACATTCTATCAACATTTAAATATTTTTATTGTAAAATGTAACTTTATTCAAAACAAGGATTCTGAAAGCAATTTAAACAGGGGCTGTTCTTTGGCCTATAATCTATTCTTTATCCGGATTACAGATCAGAATGTTTTTACTGCAATCTCTGCCAGAGCTCATCTTTTTATTGTGTACTTCCAAGCCCCCTTAATGTTTTAGAAAGGCCTTGACTAACTGAACTTTGATCTGATGTCTTCATTGAGCAAAGCTCCAGGTTGCCCATTTCAGATGCAAATCCCTACTGAGGCCCAATAGAGTTTAGTAAAGACAGCAAAAAAGAAGAAACAAGAAGTTTCCAGGATCCTCTTTGAGAATCCTGAGGCACATTGGTGTCCTTAATCCACCCCGCTGCATGGATTAAGGTAGGTGATAACCTCTCTTGGTTCCAAAGAATGAGCACAGCGCCCACAAACTGGGTGGAGCCTGGGATTTGGGGCTAATAAACCCCCATAAAAGCAATAAAAGCCGGGTCCATGGCAGAGGGCCCTGAATAGGCCTCAGTGTCCCACATTCCCAGGCTTAGCGGGATGCTCGTGGAAAGCCTACCTGAATCAAGTAAGCATGAATAATCTGCCTTAGCAGAACAGCCATGCAGAGTGCCCAGCACACACTCACCAGCCCTCTCAAGTTTGAGCTGATAAATTTATTAGTGGGCTGGAGGCTCAGGCCAGATCTTCCCTGGACTCCTGGTTTGCACAAGGAGAAATGCGCTAAATTGTCAGCGAGCAGAGAGTGCTTTTATGCGACCGTCTGCTCTTAATGTTTCTAATTGCAATACTAATGTGCTAGAAATCTCAGATTTAGGATGAATCAAGGCAGAAAATTGATTTCATGCTGTGACAGTTTATATATTGCCCCAAGAACATAAGCAGTCCATTCAAAAAAAAAAAAAGAAAAAAAGAGAAAAGAAAAACCCACAGTATCTTGCATTACAAAACAGGCTCTCCATATACTCAAACGTTTAAATGAAATTCACCTCTGATAGAGATGCAAGTAACGAACTGGCAAAGGCACATCAGGAATAACAAGGCCTTTCACTCTGACAGATTTCTTATAAATCTATTTTTTTCTGATGCAAAGCATGTGTAGTTTGTAGAGAGAAACTGTGACAGCTGTGAAGAGCACTAATACCATGCATAAGAACAAAAATTATGTACCTGGCTAGTCTATATGGGGTCTAATAAACGGAAAGGGAATATCTGAACTATTCAAAATCTGTTATTACTCAGAAGCAGTAACAACATTAAGCTTCAAAAATACCACAAAGTCAGCTTTTACTCAGTGTTCTCTGAGTAAAAGAGAGTATACTCAGAGCTCTCTGAGTATTTAGCCAGATAGTGGATAGAAAAGTTTCTGCTTCCATGTTTAGAGTTCTAGCTAAAAGCAAAACTAATTTTTCTCTTTCACAGTTGAAATTATTTGACAGTAGTTTTTGAAAATGCACTGGTATATTAGTTCAATCAGTTTGGAAAATATGCCTTGAAATTTTATTCAGCATTAGTTTATACCAGCAAAGGAACACTAAAGAATGAATCACAACCAAAGTTGTTAATTAAATTATTGAACTAAATGTACTCTTATGGGTAGCAAGGTAGTATCATATTTTTCCTCAATGGAGTATATTCACCAATCCAATTAATATAGCACAGAGCTAGAATTTTATGATGACTGCATTACAAAACATTGAAATCTACAAATTTCAAATTTACTTTTCGCCAATTATAATGTCCTGAGGAATTTTAGGTATGGATATTTTAAGATTCATACTTTTGTGTGTTTTAATTTTTGAATAAATTTAACATACACATAAAAATATTGTACCTCAAGTACTGAGAATGATCAACATCCAATTCAAAAAGCAACAACAACAAGGGAAACTCCCCCAAAAGACTGACCATCTTCTTCTATCTTGCATAATCAATTTGCAATAATCAAGGGCGTATACATCATGCATTTTCAAGAAATATTTTATTAGTGGAAGAAGGGTTTACTGCTATGAAGTTAAAGAAGATGAGTGCACACCCAACTGAATTTTTAAATAATTTTTCTATTTTGGTAGAACATCAGAACCCAATTTGTTAACAACATGCAATTGTTTTCATATCAATGTACAAGGAACTCTGCTAGACTTTAAAACAGACAAATTATTTTGGGGATGGTTCAGAGTGGCACACCGAGCTCCACAATAATAAAATTGATGAGATTATATGATTACCCTGGAGGCTGTTTGATTTGGCATGTCACCATATATAAGTCTTTTCTGACACAACTATATAGCCATGTCTGTGCAATTTCACAGAAAACCAAACATGCCAAGCCTTGTAAGATCATTTTGTCACATTCCAATTACGTTTTTAAGAATACAATTGAACTTACTAGGCAGGTATGACTACATCTAAACCAGAATTTATAAATGTAGGCTAAAATGTATAGACAAAACAGTGATTTTATTCTGGATAGCCAGAAATGCTGTAATTTTGTTAAAGATTGCTTGTGCCACTGTATTAAATAAGAAAGTCACCAGCCATGGGAGATTGAACATTCACAAAACACTAACAACTGTAAACTCTGAAAGACTGACCACTGGGGTTTGTTTCTTGTATTGTTCCTGCACAGTGATTAGTTTCCAGTGACAGTGAAGCTGATATAATCTCAAGTGCTTGCTTTAGTTGTTATGCACATGGATAAGCAGGTCAACAGCTTGCTTCAGCACAGTACTTTCACCACAGACATCTAGTAAGTCGTGTTGATTAAACCTGCTTAAGTAATTTGTGTACAACTACATTTGGGGCAAGTTTGTAAGCAAGCACATTATCCAAACTTTCACAAAAAGCTGTCTCAATCTAATAATACTCATTGAAAAATCCCACGGAATTTAAATGTTTTTTACTTAAAAATTACTGTTGTCTGTATTAAGTTTTAGAGTTCCTGCAAACTCTCAAATTCCCTTTCTTTTTGTATCACCAGTAATTAAAACATACATTGGTGTATGATAATTTTCCCTTGAGAGGCAATCCTGTAACACTACCCATTGGCAGTTCTGTTGTCTAGAACAGAAAAGCATTTATTTTGCAATTTCATTGTGAGTGCAAGAGGAAAGAAATAGGAAATAGCCATTACCTCCATTTTTGGTAAATTTTGGTAGCGCCAGGCTATTTTCATAGAATCCTGAACATCCTCAGACTTAACAGCTGCTGCTTCATCTCCCAATTCCTTCCTGTAGGCATCATCAAGCAAAGGGGCTGGAAGTTCCTACAGGTAGAGAGCAAAAGAATGTCAGCTATCTAGAGTAGAAATGGCAGTTCAGATTTTTATCCACATGCCCCTCCAGCTAGATAATACAGTTATCTGAGTATAATGGGCAGTAGTAAAATCTGTAACAAAGCCTGATTAGAATAACTCTTCTGAAAGACTGGCTCCGACTAATACTGAGCACAAAAAAACCCCACATAACTATTATTGGAAAAATGAATTATAGAAGTAAAAGAAAGAATGCAGAATGGAAACACCAGATTTTACTCTACTTCACCTTGAGTAGGACACATATTACTTTTTTAAAAAATCTTTATTTAAAGGTTGATCTCCCAAACTACTCCATTTCTGAGAGTGGGTAAGTTCCCTGCATAGGAAATTTAAGCCTATTTTAACATAAGATCTTTCTTATCACCTGTAAATCTTTCAAAAGTATCCAACAGACCACAACTGAAACCCACTATAACAGGACGTTTTGAATTTTCTCCTCTGCTAGCCATTAGGCATGATATCGACGGATATCTCACAAACAACAACACAGGAAAGGGAGGGGCAAATCTTTAATCCTGGATTTTTTTTAAAGTTTCTAATGTACACTTTCTGCCTTTGCTGCATTGCTGGAAAAGCAAACAGCAAAGAGTGCATTCAGAATTCATGCACTGGACTTCCACATCTACTACAGAAATAAAATGCAATGAAGTTTTCTGACCCAACTTTATCACACCCATCCCTGTAAGCTGGAGGGCACAGAATGTCTTTCTGCTTATAACAGAACAAGGCTTAGGTGAAAACTACGTTTTTATAGAGCAAAGACTCTGGAGGAAGAACTGTGATATGCCTCAAGGGTTAAACCTACACAGAGCTAGCCAGTATTTTTGTTACAAGGTATTGGGTGTGAAGACATAGAAACACCAGATTTGAAAACTTTAGAAGAATTCCGATTGAAGGATGGGACACACATCAAACACTGCACACAGGCAGAGCGTATGCCGACCATAAACACCCACGACATTCATGGCTTTGTGTGGGTACACATGGTACAGACAGACACACACAGAAAGGAGACTGAGAATTTAAACACATCCATTTTGGGTTTGGTATTACACTTATTTACTATTAAAGAACACAGGAGAAAACCTGTATATAGTTCTATACATAACCTTACAAACAACATGTGCTACTTTGCTTCTTTCACATAAATTAACATAGCATCTATAATTATTGAAAAAATAAAAAGACATTTCAGATAGTTGCTTCTATCTCTTTCAGGGGTTGGTCCCTACAGTCTCTGAGGTACCAAGCAATGGAAGTTATGAAAACTCTTATAAACTTTCTAACTTCAATAAAGTTGCAGAAATAGAACAACTGTATCTATGTGTTCCAGCAGCTCAGCAAAAGATACAAAGCACACCTTTGAGCAAGTTATTTTATTTCTTTTTCTTTTACAAATGAACTGCAAAAGCCTGGTAATGACTATTCATGGGAATGATTATGTACAGAGTTATAGTTTCAGGTTTCTTATGGCTTGTTTAAAAAATACACTTGCATACAATAAACTCATTACTAAGGTAGTAAAAATTAAGTTTTATGGGTAGGAAGGCTGCATGAAGATGAAAATTTTGATTTAGTATTTACAGTTATCATTAAATTCACAGATTTATAAGAGCTGTTTCAGTTTAAAAAAAAAAAAAAAATTACTTTAGTCAGAGTTCCATTACATCTACCCAGCAAGAAAGCAGGGGAGCTTTCAAATCAAATATTTCTGACAGATAGGACAAAATGAAAACAGAACACTGTACTGAAATGTTCTGAGAAAGCATAAATACAAACTAGAGCTGACAAGCTCCCCCATGCATTTCCCATATATGCAGATAAAAGTCATTGCATTTACTTCTAAGAGCATTATAGAAAGTATTTTTCTAAAAAAGAAGACATTGTTTTGAATTGTTAATTTTATAACTCAGATATCCACAATAGTTAATTAATCTTATTTTTTGAGGTGTTATTTTGAAAACACATTACTGAATAGTTAAATTATTGTGCAGATTTAACTTCCTAATACAGTTATTCATAGATTTAAACTTCCTTTCATAAAAAGGTCTTTCTTTGTCAGTGAAGAGGTGCTGATACCTGATCATCTCAAAATACTCCTCAATTAATAGCAATTAAAAAAAACCCCAAACCAACTTTCCTTTTAAAAAGTGAGTTCTGCAAAGCAGTAACCTGGAAGCCAAAACTACATTTCCAGACCAACTTGCTCCCAGGTATTACTGCACCTTTTTGTAGAGGTGGGTAATCTCTGTTCTTCTGAAAGCAAGTGCCTGCCAGAGATCATGAAATTTTGCTTAAACATTTCATCAAACTCCCTGAGCTTGCCCCTGTTTCAGATACTACCACTGATAGAAGAATTTGCTCCCTCACCCTGCTGTAACTTCACTGGGCAGCTTTCACATCATCTGCAAAGTCAAAATCCAGGAAATAGCATATTGTACAATTCCCCTTCCTGGAGGTAAAGGGGAAAACAGCAGCAGTATTTCTTAAAGCTTTTTGATATTTTCACCCCTAGAATCATTGCAAATGCCTGTCATTTGTGCTGCTGATTCATTGTTGTTACATAGGAATTGGGAAAGCCAAATTTGAGACAGGCACATTAACGACATAAATTTGTGTATTTTACACATAATATGTATTTTATGCTGAAAAGGGAACAGAGGTCAAGACAATAAGGGTGAGAGGTTCTCCAAATATTGATAAAATACAAGCTACTTAAATAACCTCACAGAACACTGAGAAAAAGTTCCTGCCTTCCAGTCAGAGAACAAAACCTTCTTACGTGGCCCTCTGTGACAGGGAGACACCACAAATCCCAGCTGTTGACACCCCAGAAACTCAGTCTAAAACAATCAGAGACAGACACACTATCAGTGCAACACAATTAGGCACTGTGGTGTGTCTTAACTGCTGCTAAGAGTGAAGCAGATTAAGAGATCAAGGAAAAACGGTTTCACCTGAAGCTGATAAAAGATTTTGGCTGCCAGAGATGAAAATCCATCTAAGTATCCATCTAAAACACCCTTATTTTATTTGCCAATATAGCTTGCTTTTAGTTTCCGACACAATAAAGAGTTTTTATTTTGATGTAATAAAAACACCTGACATTAGAAAATTATTTAAAAATTACTAAATTCCCACAAGGCACCACGAGAAAGCCGTGACTCCGTACCGAGCAGTGAGCACAGACATCAGCTTAGGTCTGGTTTGTGCTCTCTCATCCCTGAAAGGACCAGGAGCCCTCGAAGAACTCTCTCAGACCAAGAACTCTTACATCCTAAGCTGCTTTTCCAAAATGCCTTTGCCTAATAACCACCATGCTTAGCTGAAGAATGTTTCTTAGATGTATCACGTTCTTGTCCCTATGCACAAAGGACGAGACACTGAGATTTAAGACATTTCTGGGGCTACTGCATCTCCCAGCCATGCAATTTTCTATGCCAAACATTCAGTTCTAAAGCAGACATTTCCTGAATCATACCCTTGAATGTGGTGGTTGTGAACTACATGGCCTCTGAGGAAGCTTTGGACATAAACTTCAATCTGGAGAAGGTGCTCTGCCTTTGGAGCCAACTGATATTTGGAAGACCAACTGTCTGAGCTCAGCCTGTTTTATTAACTTGGTTGAATACATTCCAAGATGTACTTAAGCACAAATAGGGGGGAAAAAATTCCAATGCTATTCAAGGCCAGAGAACATCTGTAATTTCAACATATTTTATATGAAGAATAATAAGCAGAGCTAATAAAGATTTTTAACCTCCTGATTTGCATCCCAAATTCATAGCTATTATCCCAGCTTTGGATACCCTAAATCCCATGTACACCAAACTGTATGGAAGAGAGGCAGAACATGCAGGTGCTGTTTGAAGATAATGTCTGTGTTCACTAGAAGCCAACACGTCTTTCTCAGCCTGCAACAGAATACCTGGATGGTCACTGTTTCTCCTTAGGATGTACTGACTCATCTATCTCAGTCCTAAATTTAAAAAAGATCTTTTTACCCAGAACTTTGTATAAGCACATTTGGAATGGGAGAGAGCTTAAAAGTGTGTAGTAGGCTTGGGACTGGGGAGAATTACAGCCATAGAATGGTTATATAAACTTCCTTTATGAGCAATACTCAAAATACTGAAATGATCCACACAATACTTCTTTTCTTCATATCCTCTTGTATTCTTCACAATAAATAGAACTGGAATAAAAGGATTTCCCCTCTTCTGACACTGATAATTAAATGCTATTCTTTGTTGCAGGAAAGTAGCTGTTTCCAAACGTGACCATGCCTGAGTGACATAGAGCACCTAAGTGAGAGAAAGTCTCCAGGTGTCATTACACAGGTATATCCTCAAAAATAAAGGCTGGATGGTTGGATCTATACTTCACAACTCCTCGGCATCATGAAAGGTTTCATTACTGTCCAAGAATTACATAATTTAGGATTTAATAAATTTATGTTCTTAGAATCAAAACTGGAATTTCAGAACAACACAGTATTACCAAAATTTGTAGAATTTATTTACAATATTTCACCCAGAATTTGGAAACAAAAGTGTTATTTAAACAATGGACTAAGAAAAGGAGAGTTGGGTTATTAGCCCATAATCTCTCTATGTACTCTATTTTTGCTGAAAAATATCTGAGCTCCCACATCATGGAGCTTTGAGAAGCTTTGGGACTGACAATTGTGTGGCATCAGTGTGTCAACTTCTGAGAACTGTTACATTCTCCCAGGCTAAAAAAGACAAATCTTTCATATGGTATCTAAAAAAAACAAAGCATGTTGCAGTGCATTAGTTAAAATAAAAAAAACCCATACAGCATTTCTTGGGGTCAACTAAAATACAAGTCTTTGCTATGCAGCACGAACATACAAAAAGGCAGACAAGTGCTAAAGTTATTAAGGGCAGTTTGGCTGGAGAGAAGGAAACTTGTTGCTGTTTTAAAATCTGAAAAAAAAAAGTTTGGAAGAAAAAAATGGTTTTCTGAAGAGGTCATAGAAAATGACAATGCAATTAAAATAATTTTGTTTCCTGCAAACCAAGCTATGAAGGTTTTACTGCAAAGATGGAATAATTTATTTCAGTAATAAACCTTTTATCTTTGCAACAAACTGGTGGATGACCTGTGTCTGCCAGCAATCCAGGTCCTTCTGTGTTTGCTGCCACATTACTTTGCCTGCCTTGTTTTGGCAGATGCACGAAGCAAAATCAGATTCTAACAGTTTGACCTCTCTCACTTCTTATGTTCTCTAGGGGATAATAAAATACAAGATACAATCCCACAGCAGTTAATGAAGCTTAACCTCACACCCTCTTAATTACCAATGCATTACACCAACTCTAGGCATCATACTCCTCTCTAAGCTATTTTACAATTCTAAAGAAGTACTACTGTGCTATTATTTAGCAACATAATCCAAGCTGTATGCGAAATCCCTCTTATATAAAATCCTTTGATCCTTACGGGTTTCAATAACTGTATAATTAATAGTACTTAAGAATTTAAAACATTATCTATTTATGTATCAATAGATATATTGTTCACATGGGTTTATGCAACTATTTTGAAGTGTGGTTATTATCACAAGTATGATGAAAACCATGAAATAAAAAAAATACTAAAGTGAGTACAATTAATTGTTGATCTGTAACTGCAACAATATTTAAAGAGCTTAAATTCACATGAGTTTAAGGCTCTTTTTCATCGTGCTAATTTTTAGTATTTAACGGACAGAAGATGGTAAGTCAGGAGGGGTTAATATTTTCTTTTCAACAATGTATTATATAAATGTCAGTTTAAAGGGCCCTACTCCCAAAAGGGAGGAGGATTCTATTTTGATTGTAAATACTTGTGAATACAAGGTATATTGTTAAACAACATAAATGAATGGATACAGAATTTTTCTTCTTTCAGCAGCCCTTATACAACAACTTATTTCCACCTCCAGGTAAGGCTGGCCTACGAAAATTTTTCTTTGCCATTCAGAAAGACCTAATGGGTGTCAGCCCAGGGTAAACGAGAATTGTCTGAAGAGAAAAAGGAAGCAATATTCTTCTATTTTAGGAAATAAGAAAAGTTAATTGCAAGTACTCCAAGTGGTATTTCTTTTAATCCACGAGAATATACTCTGTACTTCACATACACAGAAGTAAACCCTACAGTGAAATCACAGAACTTTTTTGCCCTAACTCCCATGCATTATGGCTGCATTTCACAGCTTTTAAACCCAGGAATGCCTATCAGACAATTAGACGATATTTTTTTAAATTTCGTCTTTTTCTCAATCAGTTCATGAATGGTTAAGTACGTGAAAGATAAATACAGTAGAGAATGAGAAAGTAAAATTACATGAAGAAATGGAGAGTCCTTGTCCCAAACTGTGTAAACTCTGCTGCAGTGTACACTGCACCAGCCTAAGCCTAAACAGAGTTAATAATAACAGCATCATTCATGAAAACCTTCAGAGGTGAGCACTGTAAGCAACAGTTCATCAATTGAGCAAACCAACTCTACAAAGTTACCAACTAGACTTGTTAAACAGATATTTGTGGGCATTGAAACCTAAACATTTAGGTTTTATCACTTTTATGACACATTTACCAGGCTAGGTAAGACATCTGCTTAGAAGACCTGTAATTTCCAAACTAAGATGATGAAAGAAAATTACCTAATGAATAGACAAAGACTGGCAAATAAGAAATCAGAAATTTAAGCCAAACATTCATTTTCACTGGTTCTAGAAAATCTTTTTATTAGATTGGTCTGAACTTTTGACAAAGATGAAGCTTTATGCTTTAGAGTTTCCATAGGGGGTACTGCTTAAGAAGACTAAATTCATTTTAAACAGAAGAAATTGTTTTTTCAAGTGCCTCTTTCACACCTCTACAACTTCTATGTCAAGATTATAACACAGTTCATAATGGAGAAAATTGTACATTACCATATAATTAAATATTTGCATTTTAACAATGAAAAATGTAAAACAGATTTACCCAACATGCAAGCAAGATAAGCAAACAGATGAACAAGAGGTACACAATATCGAAATTAAATGTTTCAACTCAGCTGCCATGCTTAGCCTCAACCCAAGTCTTTGTGCTACCACAAGACTTCAGAAAGAGAGGTAGGTGGTAGGAAAGTTCAATTCTGCTGTAACTGGATTTCTGTGTATTAAGTGATACCATTTAACAGCATGCAGCAGCTGAATCACTGCAGCAAGTTCATGAATTTTAAAAAATATATTTAGAAAAAAAGAATAGGAACTTAGCCCTATTTGCACATATTACCTTTCGAGGTATGCTTTTAATTTATGAGCATCTAAAAATGTCAGATGACTGAAAAAACACCTCTAGCATTGATACATAGCTTCTTTCCCAATACCAGATAGCAAAGAGACAGCAAATAATTAGAATAACACTCTTCGGAAATGGACAGCCCTGGCCACCAGCCTGAACATTTCTTTCAGATTTGCATTTTTCCTTTTGACAAAACAATGGTTTAGAATAATATTTGAGGGAAAGATACAAGATGATGGCTGAAAGAACTTTGCTGAAATAAAAAAAGCCCATGTAGACAGCTATGTTTTCTTTCACACAATAATACAGCAGCTCTGTGGTTTTTTATTGCTGTTGGTTTTTTAAACAATAATAAAATAAAATGAAAATAATAATAAAATAAAATGGAAATAATAAAAGTACATTTTGCTAGGTTCCTCCTGCATTCACCTTTTCAGCAGGAAAATGTGCACTTTCTGTTCTCCAGGTCTGCCCAGTTTGTTTAAGGTAGAACTTTTTTAGTCTTCTCCAAATTACATACTTAAGCAAAATGCCCTTTAAAACATACTTTAACTTTTGCTTTGGAGATCTTTTCAGCTTACTAGGAACCTTCAAAAATCTTATTCCTCAAGGGGTTTATTTTATGTTGTCCCTATTGGTTTTTTGCTTAATAAGCCATTATAATTGCCCACATGCCCCTCCCAGCTTTGTCACCACGGGAAGCTGCATCTTCGCCTTTCAATGTGATACCCTTTACCTTCTCTTCTTGTAAGAGAGCCTCCACAAGGCAATCTCACCTGAGTGCAGAAGTATCCAGTAATAAAATTCCCACTTGAAAACAGAAATTCCATTGAAAGGTAATAACCAAACAAGGTGTTTAACTTCTTCATAGGAGATGAAAAGAGTTCCAGAAAGCACTTTGGGACCTCCCATTCTTCCATCTCAGGCTTTCAGGCACCAAATGGAATGGTCACTGACACAGCACTGGCCAGGGTCCCACAGGTTAAAGGTAGTGCTACAGGGGATGCTGATTTGTTTTCTAGCACAATAAAGACCTGTAAGTCTTCCTTGCAAGACAAATCATAGAATCACAGAATGTT
>WEKY01065994.1:0-23920 GCA_013390045.1 Picathartes gymnocephalus
TTTGTTAGGACAGAGGAAGAGTAGGTAGACCATACCATTCGCTTGCTTTCACATTTTTCCAGGATGTAGTTCTGTATTTCACAACCACCATCATCTTCTGGAGGATCCCAAGTAACAGTACATCTATCACTTGAAATGTCAGTGACTTTCAAGTTTCGTACAGGACCTGGTTTATCCAAGACAATAACAGTAGCATATGCTACAAAGCTACCAGCTGCATTAGTTGCAGTAATCACATATTTCCCACCATCAGTACGCCTTGATTTTGTGAGAACAAATTTAGATGTGTCAGAAGTGTTTTCAATACTGACTCTTGGAGATCTGGTGAGATCTGTGGCATCTTTGTCTTTCGCCCACACAACTTCAGGCTGTGGTTTTCCTCTGACTCCAGCCTCAATTCTAATTGTGTCGCCTGCTTTCACAGTTAGAACTCCACTTAACTTCAAATCTAGCACTGGTTTCTGGAGATCTTCCTTCACAACAACTTCAGCTGTTTTTACCCAGTTACTTTCACCGGCTTCATTCTTAGTTTGAACTCGGAATTGGTAAATTTTATTTTCCACACATTTATCTACCATGTAGTGTGTTTCCTTAATGCTGCCTTTGTGAACTCTTTCCCATTCATCGGAATCTTTCAGTTTTCTCTCAACATGATAACTTAAATTGGGACTTCCACCATCATAATCTGGCCTTCTCCATTTCAGATATACAAATGTCTTTCCTTTCTCTGCAATGTGAAGATTTTCTGGCTCTCCAGGCTTGTCAATAGGATTGATAGCAAGGATAGGAGTCTTGGTCTCAATGCAAGGACCTGGACCTATTTTGTTCTCTGCACAAACTCTGAAGAAATATTCACGGTTCTCTACAAGATTTGCCTTTACTAATCGTTTAGTAATATCAGAGGAGACAATTGACCATCCCCTCTGATTCGGTTGACGGTATTCCACTATGTAATTTGTAATTTCAGAGCCACCATTATCCACTGGATTCTCCCAAGAGATCATACAAGAGTCTTTTGTGACATAGCTTATTTTCAGGTTCTGACATGGTCCGGGTCTGTCCAGTACATTAACAACAGCAAAAGCTTGAGCCTGTCCACAGCTGTTCTTAGCTGCTATTATGTATTTGCCATGATCAGATCTTTTGGCTTCTTTCACTTGCAGTTCAACGTTAGGCAGATCATGAAGTATTTCAACATGCTTCTCTTGGACTAGTACTTTGCCATCTTTAGACCATGTTATTTCAGGATCTGGTCTGCCTTTTACCTTACCAGTAATACGTATTGTTTGACCTACTCGGACAGTAATTAAATCTCGACAGGTCACATCTAGGCTTATTTCTGGAGGAGAAAGAATATCCTTTGCAAGTACAGTTTCTGGTAGTTCTCTTGGTTCTCCCTCTCCCACAATGTTGGCAGCTTTTATTCGGAACTTATATTCATTTCCTTCTATTAATCCAGGTACTCTGAAAGCACACTGTCTAATGAGTTCATCCTTATTAATCCTATTCCACTGTGTAGTTCCAGTTTTCTGACATTCCACAATGTATCCCAGAATTGGGCTGCCACCATCCTTGAGGGGCTTTGTCCACACAAGATCAGCTGATTCTTTAGTTTTGTCTTTTAGTTTTGGATTTATAGGTGGTCCAGGAGGAGTGATAGGACGTGATGCTTTTATTGGATCAGAGCTTGGAGATGGTTTGCTTAAGCCCACCATGTTTTCTGCAAAAACTCTGAATTCGTATGTGTTGCCTTCAAAAAGACCGGTGACTCTGTATTTCATATCAAGTATAGGTGTCTTATTGACACGCACCCATTTACCAGATGCTTCCCGACGTTCAAGTATATAACCAGTTATTGGAGTTCCACCATCAGATTTTGGTAGGGTCCAAGACACTGTTGCAGCATTTTCTGTAATATCATAAACAGTTGGTTTCCCAGGTGGGGATGGTGGATCAAACATGTATTTAGCAACTGTTGGTTCTGAATCCAGGGGTGCACCAATGCCTATCTTATTTTCTGCACGAACACGGAAAATATATTCACAGCCTTTCTGCAGTCGTGGAACCTTAATTTTTGTGTGACTTGTTCCAGAGCTAACCACTCCCCAGGTTTCTTTCTTTGATTGACGCTTCTCAACAATATAATTTATTATAGGACTCCCACCATCATCTTTAGGAGGGCGCCAAGAAATAACCATATATTCTGGTGTTACTTCAAGAATATTAATGGGACCAGTTGGTGGGCCTGGAACGTCCAAAACTGTAAGGTGCAGAGCCACAGTTTTGCTGCCAGCTGCATTAGATACTGTAAGTAGATATTCTCCCGTATCTTTTCTTACACAGTCTTTGATAGTAAGTACAGTTGAGTAATTGTCAGTCTCAATCTTGTATTTGCCATCTGGTTTAATTTCAGTGTCATCAGTAACCCATTTTGCTGTGGGAACTGGCACACCTCTCATAATCGCTGGAAGGCGCACTGTGGTGCCAGCTTTAACAACAAGACCTTCAATTAACTTCACATCTAGATCCACAGATGGAGGTACTGAAATTAGAGAAAAAGTGGAAACGATATTTTCAGGGCTAATACTTATAGAAAAAGAGAAGAAATCAGTGAAAAACCGTGAAAACCCAAAAATTACCTAGTTTTTCTTGACACTCTATTGGTATAGTTGTGTCTGGAAGGCTAAGACCAACAATGTTTTGAGCTCTTACACGGAATTTGTATATTTTTCCTTTCTGTAGGCCTGTAACAACACAGTCTAACATAGGGACTGTCTGGAACTTTGTCCATTCATCTGCGCCATCTTCTTGATATTCCACCAAATACCCAGTTATCTCAGCACCACCATCACGATCTGGTCGATTCCAAACAAGGGAAACTTCAGTCTTGTCAACATCTACATGATGCAAATTCTTTGGTGGCCCAGGAGGATCTTTTAAAATACAAAACCAAAATGGTTACTAGGATGAAAAATCTATAGTACCAGTGTATCATGTTCATACCGACAAGATAACCTCAAAATTACCAAATCCCATATGAACAAAACAAATCATATAACTGAAAATCACTTACGCAGTGGATCTATAGCTTTGATAGGCTTAAGTGTTTCCACATATGGACCTCTACCATACTGATTCTCAGCTGCAACTCGGAAGAGATACTGAGTGCCTTCCATCAGATATTTAGCCATATGACTGCGTTTCTTGGAGGATGATGAGATGGCTACCCACTGTGCAGAAGCTACATCTTTCCTCTCCACCACGTAGTTGGTAATCACAGAGCCGCCATCATCTTCTGGTTCCATCCAAGTGATATAGCAAGAGTCGCTTCTAACATCACTGATTTTCAGGTTTCTGGGTGGACCAGGCTTATCTAACATTGATAAAAATATAATCCGTTATTTATTTGCTAACCAAAGCATTTCTTATAAAACTTTGCAAATTTCAAGATAAACTGTATTTTATTTTATGCAATTTTTAGTCCTATTTTTATTTTTTTATATCTGTGTAAAAATACAAATATAACTCGGTTTATAACTTTGTTTACAGATATTTTCAGAAATTCCTTTATTTCTTAATCTCCAATTATAGAGTAAAAAGATGTTGTATAGAAGGAACACGAAAAGATTACCTAAGACCACAACTTTTACTGAAACAGTCTTTGAACCAGCTGGATTTTCAACTGTCAGGGAGTACATTCCACCATCTTCATGGACAGTGTTACGGATTTCAAGCTTACTGCCAACTCCTGTAACTTCAATATCAGCTTTGGGTGAGACCTCATGATCCTCTTTCTTCCAAGTAACTTTTGGGAATGGAACACCTTTAATAACAGCACTAAGTCTCAGGGTATCTCCAGCTTTTACATGCTGTTCTCGAGCCATGTTAGCATCAAGTATTAACTCAGGAGGTTCTGGAATCAAAAATACAAATTGTTACAAAATGAGGAAAAAGAAGCCTGCTCTTAGGTAAACTTATCTGATTTTATTAAACTCACCAAGCCTGTCCTTTACTTCTACTGGATCAGGAACATGCGCTGGATCGGATTCGCCTGCTGCATTGACTGCCTTGACCCTGAATTTATAGGTTAATCCCTCAGTAAGACCAGTGACTTTGTAGTTTGTTTCAGGACAAGAATCTGCTGTAAGATTAGCCTGTTTCCATTCTTCATCTCCAACTTTCTGATACTCTATAAGGTATCCAATTATCTTGCCATTTCCATCATGGCGCGGTGGTTGCCAAGATAAATCAACTGAATTTTTAGTTTTATCTACTGCTTCTGGATTAACAGGTGGACTTGGTTTTGCTGTTAAAAAAGTAAAAAAATAAAGAAATGGGAGAAAAAAAAGAAACTTAGAATAATTTTCTAACTGAAACGGAGTGCATTAAAATTTCAATGAGAAATGAAATGTGATTTACCGATTGGATCTCTAGCGAAAATTGGCTTTGATGGTGGACTGGGATCACCGACACCAATTTCATTTTCTGCTGAAACACGGAATTCATATTGACAGCCTTCAAGGAGATCAGGTACCTTGAACTTTGTACCGGGGAAAATTGGGTCTTTGGTAGCTTTGACCCATCTTGTAGCCATTGTTTCCTTCTTTTCTACAATGTAGTTTGTTATTGGCTTGCCTCCATCATATGGTTTGTTCCAAACCACTACTGCAGAGTCTTTGGTTACATCCTTAATGATAGGTTGCTCAGGTGCATCAGGAACACCTGTGAGAAGAAAAAAAGAGTGTATGAGCATTACAAACAGAACAAAGATTGGAGTACCCAAATAAAATTGCAAATGAAAAACTTACGGAAACGGTCCTTGGCTTTCATCTCACCAGAGATGAGAGGATCGCTTATGCCATAAAGATTTTCAGCATAAATTCGAATTTGATATTCTCTTCCTTCAAGAAGCTTGGGAATTTTGCATGTTGTCTTCACTGTGGCAGATGTAACTGGCATCCACATGTCTTTGTGTGTATCCTTCTTCTCAATGATGTAATTTGTAATTTCACTGCCTCCATCATCTAATGGAGGTTTCCAGGAAACTACCATATGATCTTTAAAGACTTCATCAAATATAACTGGGCCTACTGGAGGTGATGGGCGATCTGTTTAAGAAAAAATAAAGCATACCTATGTTTTTTTATGAACACAACAACAAAGATTAAACAGTGTCAATACAGCAAATACAGTATAAAATTAGAAACTTGAAATCACAGTTATAATAAGGAATCAAGACTTCAGGGCTATTCCTCCTTAATACATATTTGACATACAGGAATTAATTTCTTAATGCTTAAAATGTATTTGGTGTTTAACATTCTCTACAGTGTTGATATTCTCTAAATGCATGTAAAGACATTCAGTTATGCATGCTGAATAAACTAATTCAGAGTTAAATATGTGCTCAAAATTAATAAATAGCTTTCTAGTGTGTCTGAGAATGCAGTAAATCAAATTATTGTAATAAAGAACACAATTACTTAAATTTTACAAAAATCAATGCATTCTAATCACTAATAATAATCACAGACAATATTTTTCAGTAAAACCTACCAACAACATTAACTTGACAAAATCCTTTTCTTGATCCTGAGCTGTTTTCTACAGTAACACAGTATTTGCCAGTGTCTTCACGGACAGATTTTAGTACCCCCAAACAAAGAGTTGTAGGAGTTGTCTTGATCTTTATTCTGTCATCTTCTTTCACAACAATATCATCCTTTAGCCAAGTAACCTTTGGTGCAGGTTTGCCTGAGTAACGTCCAGTCAAGCTGAAAGCTTCACCAACTCGGACAATAAGCTTATCTCTAAAGTCAAGGTCAAGTGTGGGAGGAGCTGAAAGATAACATTAAAATACACAATGCCCACAAATGTCAGCAATATTAATATCAAAAACTAAGTAATCAGTAAACATAATTACTATTTTCAAAAGAAATATGAAAAAGAAACATACCAATTTCATCCTTGCACGTGATTGGTTTAGTGCAAAATGATGGCTTGCCTTGCCCCACAACATTGCAAGCACTCACACGAAACTCATAGGTGTCACCCTCTTTCAAGCCTTCTACAGTGAATTTCCTATCAAGCATTTTCTCCTTTGTAACTTTGTGGAATTTATCTTTTCCAATGAGACGACTCTCTAGAACATACATGGTGATATCTGAGCCTCCATTATACTTTGGAGGGTTCCAAGTTAGTGTAACAGAATTCTTGGTGACTGCTTTTACTTCCAGGTCTTCTGGACGGTCAGGAACAGCTGTGAATAAAGTAAAAATAAGGTAGATTCATTTTTCTGCATATTCAGAATCTTCCTGTGTATTAACCTCATATGACAGTTATCCAAACCAAAAATATTCGTACTTATTGGATCTCTAATGAGAATCTCTTTTGTTGTTTCTGTGAAAGGACCCATGCCAATTATATTCTCAGCTGCAATTCGGAAAAAGTAGGCTTTCCCTTGAACGAGTCCCTGAATAGTAGCATTCTGTCTTGTAACTGTGTATGTCACTGGAGTCCAAGCTCTATGGTCAGATTCACGTTTTTCAATTATATAGTTGGTAATAGGAGAACCACCATCATCTTCTGGAGTAAACCATGACAATTTACAAGAGTCATTGGTTAGATTCTCCGTAAGGAGTGGCATTCCAACTGGGCCTGGCACATCTGAAAGCAAAGAAAAAAATGGAGTATTGAAGCATACAGGCTGAATCTTATGAAATTGTACTTGTTCACAAGCACTGAAGCTGCTACTTACCTAGCACATCAACAATAATTGTCTTCTTCCTCTCACCACCGTCATTTTTAGCAAGAAGAGTGTATAAACCCTGATGACTCCTTTTGCAATTCCTGATGACTAAAGAAGAACTAATAGCTGTTTCTTCAATTTTGGCTTCTTCTGGCAAAACGCGCTCATCCCTGCTCCAAGTCACTGTTGGAGGTGGTTTTCCTGAGACATATGCTATGATCCGAATTACTCCTCCAGCATGAACAACAATTCTGTCCCTGACACTTGCATCCAAATTAATATCAGGAGCCACTGAGGGAAGAGAACAAAAAAGTAAATGAATTTTTTTTTCTTACTTTGAGTTAGAGGTACTAAAAATGTAAATCAAAATGATAAATACCAATTCTGTCCTTCATTTCAATAATGTCTGTAACTTCTCCAGGCTCTCCGATGCCAGCAGCATTTACTGCTCTAACTCTGAATTTGTAAAAACAGCCTTCTTTTAATCCTGTCACAACAAACTTGGTTCCTCTAATTTCTTTATCTTTTACCTGGAATAAAACATTGTAACATCACCAAACATCAAGATATCATCAATTTCTTTGCAGAGTTTGAAACAAATGTTACATTGGATATTATTTCAGATTTACAAGCACATGAAAGTATTAAGCATACATAGATCTAGCCCACCCAGAATTCCACAGAAATTTTTAAAGAAATATAGGACATAGACCTACAAGCTATTCTGAAGATTCCTCTTTTTTCTAGCATATCCTAACATGGAAGGTTGTTACAGCAATTACAATAGTCTGGTCTCAGAAGAATTACATGTATTTTCGGACACATGAACTCACATAAGTGAGAGCAACAAAAAAAGGGAATTCTGTCCTTTCTTTTCAAAACCCAATATAAAGTCTCTTTACCTGGAAACAGTGTAGGAAATATAGGTCTAACTTAAAATTAACACATATATTTACAGAGATATAAAAAATAGCCAAGGTGTGCACCAGTTAAATTTTCAGTAAAGCACTATTGAAAAAAATGAAGAAAATGTAAACATAGTAGTTGTAAAAGCTTTGGCACCATCTGATATCAGTGAGGATTACTTTTCTGAACAGTTCTAACTTGGTCTTCCGTGTTTTTTTATCACATATTACCTACATATTTTCCCACATCTTTATATAGAAATAATAAAATTCTGTATCTAGTAATTGCAATGTTAACTTAATATTGAGGATGGGCAAGCTTGGTCTTGTATTTTAAATATGTGAAGATAGTTATGGTGCAAACTTTTAGAAAATAATAGTAACATTTTTTAAAGAAAATATTTTTTCTGGAGTAATTAATTTTGATAGACATAGAGAGAAGAAGTGCAGATTCTGTAATGGTTTGCCACCTACCCGTTCCCATTCTTCCTCTCCTTCCTCTTTAAACTCAACAATATAGCCAGTGACTCTAGAACCACCATCCTTTATAGGTGGAGTCCACTCCAAGTCTACAGAAGACTTTGTCCAATCAGTAACTTTTGGCACAGGAGGGCCAGGTGGGGCTGAAAAATATCGTCATACAGCATAACAATGTCTCATGCATTTTTATTTGAATATTTTCAAATTTAGACAGAAAAAATAAAATATTTACCAATAGGATCTCTAGCAAGCGCTGGATCAGATGGCATGCTTGGTGGGCCAACGCCAGCCGCATTGATAGCTGAAACACGGAACTGATATTCAGAGCCTTCAATAAGGCCTGTAACTCTGTATGAAACCCCCAGTGTCATGGGCTTGATAGGATCTCTGTTAACCCTGGTCCATCTCTTTCCAGTGGTCTCTTTGCGTTCCAACCAGTAGCCAGTAATAGGAGAGCCACCATCATATTCTGGTTCTTCCCAGTTTACTGTCATTGAGTCACGTGTTATACTGCTAACTGTTGGCTTGTCAGGAGGTCCAGGGACAGCTGAGGGGAAAAAAAAACCACACATAACTTGTAAAAAAATACGCTAAAGATACACGGAAATTGCTAGAGTGCAAAAAAGCTATGCACTCACATAGTCACCATTGCGCTAGGTAGTTACCCATCTGCACAAGACTCCTTTCCTCATTCAGTTTCTCACCCCTATTGAGGTACATATAATTCTGTGAAAAATGAAATACCTTTCCTCCAAATAAAAATAGTCAAAAAAAATTTTTTTCCAGCCTTTCTGGATCACTACCTCATTTTAGTGCCCAACCTAACACTTTCTGTTTTAAGAACCATTTTCTCTTGCCAGCCTAACATTCCTTCTATGTCTATTTTATCTTTCAAAACTGAAGGCAGGAAATTGATTCTTTCTGGTCCATGAGGTTAATAATGTCTCAAATACAACAGTATAACCTGAATCCTATCAAATGATCACTTATTTGTATATTTAAACCTTAAAAATATTGAGATTGTATTTTGACACAGGGAGGGAGAAAAATATTTTAAGCATTACACATGCTTTTAAGAACCAGGTACTACTGGTAAAACTCTTCAGGTTATTCTAGAAAACTTACTTAGTGAAAAGAGAAAACAGTAGTGGTATTTAACAGATGTTGTAAGCATACCAGCATATGGTAACAACTGACATAATTTGAAAGCTTATTTCTACTTACTGAAAAGGTTTCGTGCTGTTTCTGGCTCACTATCCAAAGGTTCTCCAATGCCATATTTGTTTTGTGCCATAATACGGAACACATATTCATGGCCTTCCATCAGCTTGGGAACAGTGAATATGCATTCCTTAGGCTCATTAGTAACAGGCACCCATGTCTTCCTATTTGCTTCTTTTTTCTCTATAACATAGTTTGTAATCTTAGAACCACCATCATCTAATGGAGGAAGCCATGATATTGTCATTTTATCGGCCAAAATGGATTCAAATTTAATAGGTCCAACTGGAGGTCCAGGACGACCTAAAAGATGCATTTCAATAATGAAGAATTAATCAACTATCAAATGAATGCTATCAATTAATGTAATCGAAGAGTTCTTGATATGTACCCAGAACATTCAGCCGCATCTCCTTTGAAGCAGTTCCCAGGTTATTTACAGCTGTTATAGTATATAAGCCTGTATCGTTTCTGCGAGACTGTTGGATCAATAAAGTGCAAGTATCTTCACCAACAATCTTGTTGACGTGTTGATCATACACCACTGGTGATTTGTCATCTGGTTTCTTTGGAGAAGCTTTTAGCCATGTTAATGTGGGGAAGGGTACACCCTTTATCTTGGCCACAATTTTAACATCTGTTCCTTCTTCAACTTCCATAAATTCTTTGAGCTCAATGGATGGCGGACCTACAAGAAAATGTTTAAAAAATAGCATACAAAAATACTTCATAATTTTAAAATGGAATTTGTATTTACCAGTATCAGTACTTACATGTCTGGTCTTTGACAACAAGTGGGCCAACAGTGGCTGAAGGTCTGCTGGGGCCTGCTATATTTACAGCTTTGACTCTGAATTCATACTCTCCACCTTCTACAAGATCCTCAACAGTAAACTTTGTTTCTTCCACATCACGTCTGTTGCACTGCTTCCAAGACTCTTTCACTTCTCCAGTACGATCCCAGCGGAGACATTCAACATTATAATGTGTAACAGGAGCTCCACCATCATTCTTTGGTGGTTTCCATGTCAGGCTCACTGTGTTCTTGGTTACAAGGCCAATCCTCAGTTTAATAGGTGGATCAGGAGGATCTTCACAACCAAAAGAGAAGTGTGAATAATTCCACTATACAGTACCATCTGGTTTTAAAGGATTTGTTAGACTTCAGTTTTACTTACGGATTGGATCCCTGGCTGTGGTCCTCTGGATGGTTTCTGCAGGAGGGCCAACTCCAAAACGGTTTTCTGCTCGTACCCGAAAGAAATACTCTTGGCCAGTTATGAGATCAGGTACCACAAAGGAAGTACTCCCACAGTTTGGATTGACTTTAGTCCAGGCCTTCCCATCAATATTTCTTTTCTCTATAACATAGCCTCTGATTCTATCTCCACCATCATCATCTGGCATCTTCCATGAAAGTTTACAGCTACCTCTTGTGATATCACTTACTTTTAGGTCTTTTGGTGGACCAGGGACATCTGTTACAATAAAAGCACAACAGACACAATTTTACATAAGTATGTGGAAAAAAAATGCTAAATCCTAATATTTGGATACTTCAATATATGCAAGCCATACCAAGCACATTGACTCTGACATGCACTGTTTTTTGTCCCGCTTTGTTCTTTGCTGTAATACTGTATCGTCCAGAATGACTTCTGTTGCAGTCAGGGATGATAATCTCTGAACGTGTATCAGCTGCTTCCACCTGTGTATTATATGAAGAAAGAGAAGTTATAGATCAACTTTGATATTTATGTTTCAAAAATGCAACAATACTGAGGTAAAAAAAATTGCTTGCTTTACCTGAGCTTCTTCAGGTACATTATGACCTCCCTCCTATAAACAAAGGGAAATAATATAAATGTAAAAGGGAATAGGCTTAAATGCCTAGAAACAGGTGTAGAAATAAAGCTTTTACTAACCTTTGCTGCTGTTTTTGCTTTTCCTTCGTACTCCCAAAATGTTTTTGGAACTGGACGACCCTTGATAATAGCTGGGATTTTAATTGTTGTGCCAGCACGACAAGAGAGCAAATCCTGTGCTCCAAGATCAAGGAAGATTTCTGGTTCCTCTGCAAAAATATTTAAATATATACTGTGGGGGAACGGTGGGAGCCAAACCCCCAGTTCGTGGTGATAGAAAAAACCTCTCCTAGGATGCAATGTTAAATGTACCCCAGTTTACCTCCCCAACGGATTCTCTGTCCTCCAGTCACTTTTCACCCCTCCGTTCTCCTGTCTCGAGTTCCCTGTGGGTCCCTCCTTCCCCTGGGCACTCCCCTCCTGCTTCCCTGTTGGCCCAGGTGCCCTGGGTGCTGTCCCGGAGCCATCAGTCCCCGCCCCCCTGCCCAAAAAGCTCTGGCACTGCCTAGTTTCATGGCTTTTTCTGTTTGGATCCCCTGGGGGGGGAAGGAATAAAACCCGTGGAATTTCCAAACGAAAAGTCCTTCTCGTATCTCCTTGTCAGATGATCACACAACCATCATTTAATAATATACATTTTAAGAGTTACTGAAAGTAAACTTCCATCATCACTGAACTGAAATCCCCCAGAAACATGTGGAATGCATGTTCATGTGAGAAAGGTTGGGCACGCAAAAAGGAAACTTGGAATTACAGAAATAGAAAAACTCGTTGCTGTAAATTCTTCAAAAAATAAACAGTATTTCATTAGTATGACTGTAGGTGCTCATCAGTCTCCTAATGGAGCTTTCCCTGGTAATGGACATCATGACACTTCCAAAAATGTGTGTCAATCTTTTGCTACATTCTTGTATAATTGTTTATTCTGTTTTGACTTTGGCTTGCTTGGCATCCTTTTTGAGCATCCACAGCAGTAAGTGGCATTTAGATATAAATGCCTAAATCAGTTCTCAGAACTCTTACCTAGAATATCTTGGACAGGTATCTCTGATGTTGCAGGACTTGGTTCTGATTCTCCAGCAGCATTTACAGCTTTCACCCTAAATCGGTATTTTCTGAGCTCTTTCAAGTTGGGAACAACACATTCACAAGTAGGAAAGAGTTTGTCTCCTTCGTTCACCTTCTTCCATTCAGTACTACCTTCATCTTGCATTTCAACAATATATCCTTTTATAGGACTCCCACCATCCTTTTGAGGAGGCTTCCATGCAAGTGCTACAGATGATTTGGTTTTGTCTTTGACCTCTGGGCAAGATGGTGGACCAGGCACAACTGGCAAAACAAGAGTAAGTAAAGATTACCTGAGTGTTTGTGTCTTCTTATATTTTTCTAGATAGTTTCTAGAAGAATGCCAGAATTTTCATTTCTTTACCTCTATATAGAGTGTATATTCTAGAATGTGCATACTAATTACATATATTACCTATATTAGCAAAGGATACTTAAGGTACAAGGCATAAAGATGGAACTGTTTAACAGTAAAGTAAAACAATAATATAAAAATATGATTCTGAACTGAAGTTTATTTGGCAATGCCTACATTCACGTAATCACAGTATTAGGCACATAAAAGAGGTAAAAAATTAAAGCTAATTATTTTTAAAATTTTAAAATCAGGAGATTTTGTGTCAATATATTCTTTTAGGTTTAATACAAACAAATCCTTTCATTAATTTTAATAAATTAATACTTCATTATTAATAACTAATTTTCACTAATAAATTAAAAATAAGTAATAGCAGCACATTTTTTGTTCTGCTGTGATACAGTCCTCTAACACAGTCATACAAATTATATACTTACATATGGGATCTGCTGCCAAAGCTGGATCTGATGGTTCACTGGGAGGGCCAATTCCAGCAAGATTTTCAGCCATAACTCTAAACTGGTATTCAACACCTTCAGCCAAACGAAGCACATTGTGCTCTAGACCTTTTACTGATGGTTTTGTTACTGGAGCCCTGTTGACACGTGTCCAGTAGACACCTCCCACCTCTCTCTTCTCCAACCAATAGCCAGTTATTGGGCTGCCACCATTGTCCAAAGGAGGCTCCCAAGTCACCAGCATAGATGATCTGGTGCGATCCAAAATTTTTGGCTTGCCAGGAGGTCCAGGAAGACCATAGGGATCCTTAATAACAACTTTTTCCGAGAGGCATTCATCACTTATTCCATATTTGTTTACAGCCCGGACCCTAAATTGATATTTTTCATTTGTTGCAAGATTCCACACCTGAAAAAGAGGATTTAAATAAATACCAGACTACTTTCAGAATCAACTTATTTGTGCTTATGCAGAGGTTTTCATTTTAAATTCTATCTTGCAATCTGACTGACATATCTACGTTTATGTACTACATAGTTCTATGTGATGTCCTAAGTATACTCTTATTTCATGTGCATAGGATTGAACATAAATAATAATGTCATCGTATTTGTTGTTGCAGGTGGTACAAAAATGAATAATTATGGAAAATAGAAAGGAAGGTGTCTCTAGCTCAGCTGAGGATAAGTAGCAGAAGTTAAAAAATTCTTTTGTTTTGTCACAAGAGGGATAACAGATACATGAATGGGAAAAATTCATCCAGTAATTTTGGAGTCTAATGGAGCATGAGCACAGGCACCTATGCAAGTAGCACTTTCCATTAAATATGTAATATTGTTATTTTTTATGCATACTAAAGTATGTAATAAAGATATTTTATAAATTACCCCAAATCTTCTCTCAACAGCGCCTTTGGAGACTTCTTCCCACTCAGATTTCTTCTTACTAGCGTCACGTTTTTCAATAATGTAATGGGTAATTTCACTACCACCATTATCAAGAGGGGCATCCCATGTTAAATAGCATGATTCTGCTTTAATATCAGAAACAGCAAGATTTCTTGGTGGGGAAGGACGATCTGTATGAAAGCAACAGAGCATGGAACAACATTAAAAAAAGGCAAAGGCTTTTTATTAGCTGTCATTTTATTAAAATGTTGCATCCTTACCATACACTTCGACATGCACATTGCGGAAGGCAGTGCCAAGACGATTGGAAGCTCTCACTGTATAAGTGCCTTTATCATCCCTCACTGCTGCAGGCAGGATAAGTTCAGTTTTTGCCTCACTTCTAGATACTTCTTCCTTGGTTATCTTAAGTGCATCGGATGTTTGGCCAATTAAAACTTCATTCTTGTCCCATTCAATCTTTGGCATTGGGAGGCCTGTTACATCAGCAGGAATGTTAACGGGTTCTCCTGCCTTGACTTTGATAGTATCTCCTCTCACAGCCAAACGTAGTGTAACAGTTGGAGGCACTGAAAAGAAGGAAAGTGACAGAGTGAAGATGGAGATGAAACAGAGAAATTGCCTTGAAGTGTTCTGAAGATACTTATATGGATTTCTTTAAAGCTGATGTACCTTCATCATCTTGTATAACTACATTGAGGGGCAGTGATGGCTCACTTTCTCCAATCTCATTGACAGCTTTGACACGGAATTCATACATATGAAGTTCATCAAGTTTGTCAACAAGAAGAGATGTTTTTGGACAGAGCCTTGCATTAACTCTTTCATAATCTTTTGAATCATGTCTCCTCTTCTCAACAATATATCCTAAGATGGGACTGCCACCATCACTGCGCGGAGGCTTCCAATCAAGTGTAATGGATGACTTCGTTCTCTCTGTGTACATGAACCTCTCAGGTGCTGTTGGAGGACCTATTAACAGAGATAAACCACAATAAAAAAAATTAAAATCAGAGAATTTAAAATCATATGAATGCAGTAACTCTGGCCTTCTAAAACTATACTCTTTTGCATGCTAAGAATCTGAGTATGATTATGGATAGTAGAAAGTTTCTCATGTATGTGGAGAAAAAGGTAACAAGTAGTGTCTCAGTAGGCACCAGTATTTTGCTATGTAAAGAACCACATTAGCTTCAGAAAACTGATTCAGAAATATGACTGAAGTAATGAAGCTAAGGCAGATGCCCACCCATGTAGTTGAAAAATAAACACATTTTCTGTATAGAAAGCAAGACAAAAATATTGTCTAATTAATCTGACATTAATTTTTTTTTTTCTTTTTAAAAACCCTGTAAAATTAGTCATCTTACCTAATGGATCGACTGCAAGAATGGGTCCTATTTCAACAGGTGGGCCAGTACCAAATTTGTTCTTGGCACTAACACGGAATTTATATTCCTGCCCTTCAATTAGACCTGTAATATCACATTTAGATCTATCTGTGTCTACAGCTAGTCTCCATGTATGCATTTTGGCATCCTTCCTTTCAACAATGAAGCCTATGATATCACTGCCACCATCATCTTCAGGATCAGACCAGTTGAGCAAACACATCTTCCTGTTTGTGACCACTGGCTTTAGGTCAAGGACTGGTCCGGGAACATCTGAAAAACAAAATCAAACAAATAAGGTAAAGCCTGTACTGACCAAAGGAAAAGCTTATTTAATTTGAGGAAATATTTTTCTCACCAAATACTTCTACTCTGGTTCCTGCAGATTTTGAACCACTGCTATTGGTAGCAGTAATTACATATCTTCCATGGTCTTTTCTCAATGCATTCTTAATGGTTAACTCAGATTTTGTTCCAACATTTTCAATAACAACTCGATCTTTGTCTAATTCACCCTCCTCCACAGCCCATACAATGGTAGGAGTAGGACGCCCTGTCACAGTAGCAGGAATTTTAATAGTCTGCCCAGCCATGACCTGAATGCCTGCTTTCACAGAAACATCCAGCTCAACAGTGGGAGGTTCTGTGGAAGAAAGAGAAACAGATCATTAGTTGAAGGGAGGGATTCAAACCCACCTTTTAAGCAGCTGGACATTTCTTAAAAATAATATAATTGCAATACCTTTAGGTTCTGCAACAGTTGTGGGTTCAGTTTCCCCGGGTGGTCCTTCTCCAGCCGCATTGAGTGCAGTAACACGGAGTTTATAGTCTGCACCTTCCCTGACTTCTCCAACGGTAAACTGCAGGACCTTAATGGGTTTTGCTGTACAGCGTGACCACTCATTTACTCCCATCAGTTGTTTGTACACATGGTAACCAGTGATATCTCCACCACCATTATACGCAGGAGGTTCCCATTCTAGTTCGATGGAAGTTGCACTTGTGTCAGCAATCCTGGGAATCGGTGGACCAGGTGGCACTGTATAAATAAATAAATAAACAAGTGTAAATCAAAGCTAAAGGCTATGAATCCTATCTTGTCAATTATCTGCTATCAGC
Source organism: Picathartes gymnocephalus (assembly GCA_013390045.1). Lineage (NCBI taxonomy): Eukaryota > Metazoa > Chordata > Aves > Passeriformes > Picathartidae > Picathartes > Picathartes gymnocephalus. Next base: position 16,523 of record WEKY01065994.1, read on the forward strand.
TTCTGCTAAGCCACTTACTTATTGGGTCCTGTGCAGTTTTTGGATCTGATGGTGGACTAAATTTGCCAGGGCCAGCTGCATTTTCAGCACATACTCTAAAGATGTAAGTTAAACCTTCCAACAGTCCTTCAACTTTTACTTCCAGAGCATTCACAAGGTTCCTGTTGACCCGAGCCCAATGAGTACTGTTAATTTCACGTTTTTCAATCCAGTATCCTATGATAGGGCTGCCGTTATCTTTTGGTTCATTCCACTTAACCAGCATACTGTTGCTGGTTACGTCTTCCACATCAGGTTTATTAGGTGCATCTGGTGGAGCTGGGGAAAAAAAAAAAAAAAAGATGCTTTTATCATCATTGCTGTCTCTTCAGAGCTTACTCAAAGCTAAGAGAGAACTAAGATATAAGAAATTACTAATTTTAAGTAATTCATAGTTTTTCTGCTCTCTTAGAACCTTTGATTCCTAACAGCAGTAAGTAATCAAACTTGCAATAGTTCTCTCTTTTGGTAAGAATACTAATCTATGAAGTACAGAGAATGTCACTATTCAGATGTTAAGTCTTTTAAGTGTAAATTTTATGACAGTGATCATCACTCTTATGTGTTTACTATTGAAATTAGAATATTTTTGATAGTTCCCTGTATTTCAATGGTTTAAAATGCGCAATAATTATCACATAGCTCAAGTTTCTTTTGGGAACACCCTCATAGATAAATCTAAGAGTTCTAAGAGTCTCTTTAGTTTCACACTTTGTTTTCTGAAAAGGTTGTTTTTCAAAATTAAAACTTACAGAAAGGATCTTTAGCTGTCATTGGTTTTGAAACACATGGTGGTCCTGCTCCAACTTTATTTTCAGCAAATACACGGAATAGATATTCTTTTCCTTCAATCAGTTTTGTTACATGGAATTTGCAATGCCTGAGTGTTGAACTGACAGTGACCCAGCCCATTTCAGCTTTTGTATTGTCTTTCTTTTCCAGTACATAGTTTAGGATTTCACTTCCACCATCATCAAGGGGAGGCTCCCACTTGCAAATGGCAGAATTTTTCCTCAAATCTTCAAATACAAAGTTGACTGGTGGCCCAGGTGTATCTGTTAGTAAACCAAGAAAAATGATGAGTATTCATCCTGTGCACTTCTTACCTAATACTCTGAACAAGTAGGTGTTTCGAGGATCTGGTATTCTTTACATACCCAGCACGTTGACTTCACATGAGGCTTTTGCAACTCCATGATCATTTTCTACTTTAATTGTAAATGTGCCATGATCAGCTCTGATGGAGTCACGAACTGATAGTATAGACTCTCCTTCCTTATGGTTGTCAACACTCATACGTTCTGGCAGTGAAAGCTGGAAAGGTTTCTCTTCTTCAGGTTCACCCTTCTTCTTTTTAGGTGCTGTTACTCTCTTTTTGATATCCTCTGGTCTAATAACTTCATCATTCCTCAGCCAAGTGATGGATGGATAGGGTGACCCTGAAATATGTGCCTCAAGTATGATCTCATCACCTCTCTTCACCTCAAGGCCAGACTGTAGGTTTGCAGCAAGGAAGACTTTTGGAGCCTCTGTAATAGCAAAGAATGGGAAATGGAGCTTAGAAGCTTTCGATATGTCTGAGGATGTATGGCATAATTAATACAAATGATCAAATGAGAAATTCATACCAATAGGATCCACAGCTTTCACAAAAGGAGTAATCCGAGAAGGCTCACTGATGCCAGCAGCATTCTCAGCACGAACACGGAACTGATACTCCTTTCCTTCCTCCAGGCCTTTCACTGTGTAAGTTAGTAAGGGTACCAGATAGTCATTGCATCTCTCCCACCTCTCCTTGCCCTTAGCAAGCTTTTCTATTATATAGCCCATAATCTTGCTTCCACCATCAAACAGGGGTGGTTTCCATGTAAGAGTTACTGATTTTGATGTTGGATTATGGACTTCAAGGTCAACAGGTGGATCTGGGGGCTCTGTGAAAGAGTAGATCAAAAGAGGGGTCATAAGAGAAAAGAGAGTATGAAGATTTTATTTAAAATTCAATTTTTAAGATTATTTAATAGAAAGACCAACTTACGTTTTGGGTCTTCTGCAATGATCGGGTTTCTTAGTTCAAGATAATCACCTCCTCCGATCTTATTGACAGCTTTAACACGGAAGTAATATTCGCAGTTTGGGATAAGATCTTTGACTTGCCATGACAGCTTATTTTCACCAGACATGACTGGGATGTATGTTTTACGACCTGCTTCCCTGCGTTCCAGAACATAATGCAAAATGGGAGTACCACCATCAAAGTCGGGAGGCTCCCAGGATACTTTGCAAGAATTCTTTGTTACTTCGCTTGCCTTAATGTCTTTACACTGTCCAGGTGGACCTGTTTTAAATAAGAATGAAAACATTAGTTAGCTAAATATATGTGAAATGGTATTATTATAAATATGAAATTAATTTCTTTGCTTTGCGGAAAGCAAAGATCACAAATGTGGACTATACAGTGTATACATGAATTTATGTTCCCAATGGTGAAAGATAGACAGAATTCTTAAAACATTTTTATATTTATATGCTAACTATTCAAAATAATTGGCCTTTGAGCAGACACTGAAGAGTTAGAGCAACTTGAGGTAAAGTGTTTTTCCATGGGACTTTGTAACATCAATGCCCGTATGGCAATATACATGTGTCTGAGTTGAAGTGATTTGTCCACCTGGCAGAAAAAGTATCTTTGTAGTCCTTTCTTCTGTCAGCTGCAGGGCCCAAGTGAAGATAAGTATATTTCTCAGAATTGAAGAAAGTAGTTACCTATGACTTTGACATTGACTGAACCAGTTGTTGATGCCAGCTTGTTCTCCAGTGTGATAGTATAAACACCAGCATCAGCATGAACACTGTCTATCACTTCAAGCAATGCAGAGGTGTAGTCACTCTTCATTGTTGTTCTGTCACCAGCTTTCAACTCTTTGCCGTCTTTGTGCCATGTTATAGTTGGGGATGGAACAGCTCTGAAGGGTATAGGAATACTTAGTTTCTGTCCTTTAACAACAACAATGTCACGAGTTTGTAAATCAATGGTTGGATTACCTGTAAAAGTAAATATAATGTTATTAGAAAGTTGCCAAACTCCATTATTTTTTTTAGTTATGCAGCTTCTGAAAAAAAAAAAGAAAAAGGAATCTATTCTTACAGTCTGGGTCCTTGGCAACAACTTTTTCTGAGATGTCTGATGGCTCACTAGCTCCAACAGCATTGACAGCTCTGACTCTCAGCACATATTCCTTGTCTGGAACAACACCCTCGTCCACTTTACATTTTAGATCTTTAATTGGACGAGAATTGATTCGCATCCATTTTTCTGTTCCTGCTTCACACATCTCAACATTGTATCCAATAATAGGACTTCCACCATTCTTCTCAGGAGGTTTCCATGCAATGCAAATGTGCTTTCGGCCTGCATCTGTGACATGTAAATCCTGAGGAGGTGAAGGAGGGCCTGCAGAAATGGAAAAATATTGTGTGATTTTCCTCCCAGAAAATCTGTTCTACACAGTACACTGCTTCTAAAATTCATACACTGGATTATTCTACTTACTTGTTGGATCTTCAATATGAACGAGGTCAGTTGGTTCACTGGGATGACCACATCCAGCTTCATTTTCTGCACGAACCTGGAACTGTACATCTGTACCTTCAATGACATCTGTCACTCTGAAATTGCAATCTGGACCAGCTGTCTTCCCAGCTTTTACCCAGCGAGTGGCTAGCTTTTCTTTCTTTTCAATAACATATCTGAATAGATTGGGGAAAATACTATCAGGCACTTGAAACAGGAACATTTCAGACTTCTTGTTCAAGAAAATAGATAAGAGATTAGAATAGTTTAGACAGCTGACAAGTAAAGAGAATCATGGGTAATAGATTCAATGAACTTTTCTTCACAGATTAGCCATTTAGTCCAAGTAAGTCTCAGCCCCTAATAGGGCTGACATCACTGACAGACCCAGGTCTGAAAGTCATCTCTTGAACTGTGTTCTGTTTTAGAACTGAACTGCTCTGTGTTCTCAGGCTGTAGATAGCTGCAGAGGCAAAAGAATCTACAAGCTATACTTGTATCTTTGCTAGTTTGGATCTCAGTGGTCAGTCATTGAGAATATTTGTAGATACGATTACTCAGCTGCCAAAATTGTGCTTAGGACAGGCTATGGCAAAGTAATGCAAATTGAGTGACTTCTGCTGCTTCAGGCAGATCTCTGTAGTTGTCTGTTGGTTTAAGATATGCTTACTGTGATTGGGAAGTAGTAAAACAGTCTTTGAAAAGTGTTATAAAGAAGAAAATGAACAGAAAAGAGGTAAGTCTCCATTTTAGCTGAGTGTATACAGTTTGAATGAGAAACTAAGGCAGAAGGAAAACGCAACCATATTATTTGGTAGATGAGTTTAAGTGGCTACTATTCTGCAGGAACTGGAGACTATGACCACTTTTTTTTTTTTTTGACACAGTTCATTGTTATTATTATATGCTGTTTTGAGGATGTTGACACACATTCATTGTTCATGCACATTAGGTATTTTATTTGCATAATTTCCACATTTTAAAATCAAGCCCTTCATTGCTTTGACCACATGGCTTCTCTTACATCCATCCACATCTTTTTCACATTAAATTTGTCAATTAAAAATTTAAATATTTAGAGAGAAATATCTTCATTTGTTGCAAGATATTCATCTACAGGAGCCTACACAAACTTAAAATGACCTTACCTTTGAATCGGTCTGCCACCGTCATTCTTAGGTGGTTCCCATTTCAAATCAACATGGTCTTTTTTCACTTCAACTATTGTAAGGGCATATGGAGGCCCAGGGGTTGCTAAGGTAAAAAAAAAAAGACACACATTAGAAGGCTATGAATTCATGATATGTGAGCTACTGACCACTTAGTAAACAAATCAAGACTTACTGAAAGTATCTTTAGCAAGCACTGAGTCTTCAATTTCACAGTAGTCACTCTGTCCAATGGCATTTTCAGCAGCCACACGGAACACATACAGTGAGCCTTCAGTCAGCGGGCTCACTGTGTACTTGGTATCTTTCACTGTTGTATCAACTGTCTGCCAACCTTTCCGCCTTACATCTCTTTTCTCAACAATGTAGTTGGTAATTGGGGAACCCCCATCTTTTTCTGGTACTGTCCATTTAAGATCTGCTGTGTTTTTAGTAATATTAATAACTTCAAGCCAGCGGGGTGGTGAAGGAGGATCTGCAAAATAGAAAAAGAAGGTAAAGCAGGATGTTGCAATTCCCATGAAAGATTTTGGAAGACAGGCAATACAACAAAACTATTAAAATTTTGTATTTCCTGAACTGAAGCATGACAGATTTTAGTATTTCATAAGCCTTCCAAGAGTTCATTTGGTACCTACAAAGAGAGGCAGACATGGGGCTTTTTTAAAGCCAGAGACAGTGTATTTGCAGTAGCAGCACATTCTGAAACAGTACTCACAGAGCCTCTCCTTGCACAGCACAGGGTCACTGGGTTCACTGGGCTCACTCTCGCCAGCCTTGTTCACAGCTCTTACACGGAAGGAATATTCTTGTTTCTCCATAAGATTTTTGAGGAAGTGTTCAGTTGTGGGAACTCCTTCAGCCACTCTCACCCATTCGTCTGTTCCAGTCTTTAACAGTTCAATGACGTAAGATTCAATTTTTGCCCCTCCATCATGTTCTGGCTTTGTCCAGTTCAGGGTTAGGAATGTCTTGCCAATATCTCTCACAGTTGGCTTTCCAGGAGGCCATGGTGGATCTAGACAAGAGTTCAGTATTAATTATGTCACTGAAAACAATTTTGTTGTTGTTGTTGCTAAATTAAACCATTAAAAAATGTGTTTATTTTACCGATTGGATCTTTCACTAAGATTGGCTCTGTTTCCCTGCTTGGTTTTCCAGGTCCTGCAAGATTCTCTGCCAAGACACGGAACTTATACTTCTTCTTATTTGTAAGACCTTTAACTCTGGAAATAAAAATTAAGTTTGATTAAACCAAACCTAGGCATTAATTCATTTCTAAAACATTATTCTCTTCACTCTTCATACTACAGATTACTTAGAAAACCTGAAAATACCCAAATTACTGCTAATGATGTTAACACACTGTCAGCACTAAAATGGTGCACCGTGACAGAAATGGATGTTTTGAGAACTATCTTGGATTTTTGCATATTCCATGGGTTTTAGTTAATGAGAGTATCAGGAGAAAAAACCTATGGATTTTGGTAAATTGATACCTGAGATGGCCATGTCTGCTATTTTAGAATATCTTATGAATAGGCAGAGAAATTATTAAACATAACAATTAAAAAAAAAAAAAAGAGATTAATTCTTCTGTAAAGACATTCCTTGATAAAACTAATTTAAAAAGTAAGCCACGTGGGATAGTTGGATCAAAAATTATGGAAACTAGGAAAAAAAGAGTAACAACAAGGTAAAACTTATTTTAAAAGGTAGTGTTACATTTTTATGTCTCTGTGACTTATTTCAGCCTAAACTAACTATAATCTTACTTGAATGTTGTATCTTTCACTGGCATTTTATTGCATTTTATCCATTTATCCTGCTCAGGATCATATCTTTCAACCCAGTAGCCAGTTATAGGGCTGCCACCATCTTCATCTGGTTCATTCCACGTTAAAGTGACTGAATCTTTAGTGACCTCTGTAGGCTTGAGACCTGTTGGAGGGCCTGGTGGATCTGTATAAATTAATTAAAAAACAAACAAACAAAAACCAAAACCATCAGATACGTTGGTTTTTTTTTCCTCTCCCTGTTACAATAGTGTAATAATTTAACATTAATTTAATTAACTAACCAAATGAATATTTGGCAATGATGGGGCTGCACTGTGCTGGCTCCCCAACACCATACATGTTTTCAGCACTGACTCGAAACACATATTCTTTATGAGGAGTTAAATTGGTAGCTCTGAATTTTGTATCTTTAATAGTTGATGACAACTTGTCCCATATTTCGCTGTCTGTAGCTCTTTTCTCAAGGACATAGTTGGTAATTTTGGAACCCCCATCATCCCGTGGAGGATTCCAGGTAAGAAGGCAGGATTCATTTGTGATTTCTGATACATCAAATGCAGCTGGTGGACCGGGTTTATCTGTAGAGGACAAGATGTGAATGTTAATTTTCCGTTTGCATACCTTGGTACGTTACCAATGATTTATGTAAAAAACATGAAGTACATGCATACCAAGAACATTAACTTCAACAACAGCAGTAGCACGTCCACTGGAATTCACAGCTTCTATAATATAGGTTCCACTGTCACTTCTCTTGCTGTCTGTAATAGTGACTGTAGATTGATTAGGCTGGCTTTCAATGGTGATTCTGTTGTCAGGT
>WEKY01066002.1:0-14639 GCA_013390045.1 Picathartes gymnocephalus
ACATCTTGCATTGCAACCTAAGAAATTGCTAAAGGAAAGGCTCCTACCATAGTTCAACTGCCTGAGCAGTTACTAAAGAAAATAAGTGACTGTTTGGTTTTGCTTTAGAGACATAGGGAAGAAACAAGAAAAAACATAGAAAACAAAAAACCTGACTTATCCAAGTTGCATTAATAATCCATTTTATTTCACCAGCCAGATTCAGATTTCTTTAAAAGTAGTATATTTTTCCCCCAAAGAATAGTAGTGTACCTGTGGTGAAAATGTGCATTGTGCTTGCTATTCAAAAAGTGCCTTATTAAATTAAATTTATAAATGAAAGAAAGAAACACTACAACACCTCTCAGGCAGATTCCCCATGAATCTTAGGCTGCCACATTTAACCATATATTCCAAGTTAGATAGAATTATAATGAGAGCATAGAAAAATTTAGTAAGGATAGACTCATAGAGAGTGAAAACACTTCTGAATGAGGCTGATAAATGCACTGAAGTGCATCACACTACTAAGGCTTCAGTATGAGCACATTTCAGGGAGAACAAAAGTACATAGTAATATATGCAGTTGCTTCAGTTACTACATAAATACTCACTCATTAAAATAATACAGAAAAAAAAACCAAATCAGTGTTATACTGGAATGCAAGATGAGTAAACACTTGTTGCAGAAAGGATGCCCGACTTGAAATCCAAGAGTGAGCTGCATGCCTACCCTCTGCAAGAGACCTCTGAATATTCATGAAAGGTATAGTATTTTGAATTATTGATCAAAACCTTTAACATTTTACATTTGGTCAAAGAATGTTATTTGAACACGATTTGTTCACAATTTATTTTTCAGGAATTCCAAAGCATGAAATAGTTTGAAGGACTTAAAAATATGTGGACCTCCTAATTCATTGCAGGTAATACAAACTATGTGGTACAAATTACGTGGTATTCCAGTTTTGTCTTGTTCTGTGTGATCTTCACCCGGCTTTCTGGTAACCTAACAAATTTTCTTTGTCAGGATATTTTATTACACTTGCACTTTTCAAGGCAAATTTGGAGCATTTGGTTTGCAGCTGCTGAACTGTGTTCAGAGTTCTGCAAGGTGAGTACAGAATCCAGAAGCTCGACATATTTCTTGTCTCTTCTCTTTTGTGTCATACCATCCTAATTCCTCCACAAGTGAAATGGAACCTGTCTTATATTTCAGAGAGGTGGTATAGGAAGATGCAAAGGGCAATTTTAGCCAAAAAGGGTAATTTTGCCTCTGTTGTTAGAAGAAAGGTCAAAAGATTCTGGCCAGCTACAGTTACGTAAAAATGTATCAACACAAGAAAAGCTTTTTTTTAAGACTCCGATTTTCAAACCACATAGGCCTGAATTTTTAATGCTGTGGCACTTTGATTGTGCCTGGTGTGGGATTCAACTCCAGGCAGCCAAATCTGCCTGTGAGCTAAGGGATGAACTGTACCATCTAGTTGACAGAGGTTTAATCAATAAAGGTGAAGGAGCTCAGCGAGATCTTTAGCTGATTGCTTTGTCTTTAGATGCCCACTTTATGGTTATTTTAATACCTTCCAAACATCATTAATTAAATTAATTGGCCAAGCATTCAGTGAAGTTGTTCACATATGGACATACAGTAATGTGTGAGATGCCAGAGGATGTCCAAAACATCCTCTGGAAGATGGCGGGTAATACACAAATTTGTAGGGGTATTGTACCCTGCTGGAGCAGCAGCTGGAAGCAAGGCAGAATACTGCAAGGCATGGCAGTTGGTGCTGGCCGCCTCTGTACAGCAAATTTAATTGAATCCTGCATCTCCACTGGCTATGAGCTGGCTAAAAGCCTGGACACGTGGCTTACAGGCAGGCACTGAGAGGAAGCACATACCAGTACGTGTCTACAATGAGAATGCAAACCCTATTGCAGACTTTAAAACTGACAACTCTGCAATTCTGAAAAATTCATGGCACCTGCCGTCTTTTTCAAAAGTCCCCAAAGATCTGCAACTCTAGGTGTCTAAGCAGCTGAGAAATACCCAGATTCTGAGTCAAAAGGATAACTAAGCATGGCTTTTACTAAGAGTTCATACAAGGAAGATTAATTCTGAAGGCACTAATTCCCATAAAGTGGAGAATGACAGGAGAGAGACTGTCAAAAGTAGAAAAGGCCTTTTCAGCACAGCATCTTTTTCTCTGGAACTGCAAAAAAGTCTCTTTGCAATTGCTTGATAAAAATTTCTGATCTCTGTGCTAAACAACTGGTATTTCATTATTTCTCTGTTGACTTCACAGGAGCTGCAGGGCTTCCAGAGGTATTGAAAATGAGGCAGTGGATGTAAATGCTAAATACAGATTTAGGAATCTAACTTTGAGATCATAAAAAATACTAAGTCTTTCTACCGATACTACTCTTTATGCATGCCCATACTGCCATAGTATATGGCTATGTCTATTTCATAACGTTATTAATAATCAAATAAGCCATCTTGATCATTATTCAGGTAAAGAAATTCTTGCTTGAGCATTAAAAGTTCTCTTTTATTTTGAAAACGAATTGTTTATGTAACTTGGAATTCAATTTGCTATATACAAGAGCATGAAAAGTTTATGTACAAGTTACTTTTTGATGTCAAGAAAATAATTTTTAGCTGTTAAAAGCTAAGCATAATAATATCTGCAGTGGGAAAAAAAGATAAGTTACCCTCTTTGTCACACCAAGAAGCCTCTACACAGAAGTCAGACCCCAGAATTTTTCATTGTCTCTGCTGGGAAAAACTGGATTATCATTTAAATGGAGTTAGACAGGATCTATTTTTAGGAAATAATTTTTTTCTTTTTTATTTTTTTCAATCAAAAATTGCAAAGGAATTCAAATATCTAGGTTGTGTTTTGAGAGTGTTATGTGGTATCATCCTCCACAATATAATGCTTTAAATCCTTTGGTATTAAAATGTTCATGATTTGTGTAAGATGAACTGTAATTTTCTCATATGTCATGATGCTTTGGTTCAGTGCAGTGTAACCTAATGCTTTATGTAGCAAGTGTAGCACAATGTATTTTTCTAGCATGCTAATCTGATTGGCAGTGGTGACACTAACAAGAATTCTAAGCTTCTCATTTTTGTTCCAGATATCACTTTGGATTCCTACTTGTATCATTTATGTGTTTAAATCCAAAAGAAGGAGAAAAAGTGAAGACTGAAAAACAAAGCCACAGTGGGGAAAGAATATGCCATGGACACCTTTTGCCATCAAGCATGATCATCCCATGCTGTTAAGGCATTTATCTAAGCCTTACAGCAGACTGGCAAATGGAGTGATTACGCAAAGAGTGTATAGTCTTTTTCATCTTTTCAGAAAAAATGAAGATTCAGTTCAATAAAAAGTATGGAATATTACCAGCTGGGACTTGTGTTTCTCTAAATGGTCTCATAGCACAAAATGAGCAATAAGGAGTGCACAGTGTAAACTTTAGATTGAACCATTCTGGAAAGTTAAAATATTTTTCCAATGTTGAAATTCCATTTCTCAGCCATCAGAGGGATCTGTGTGAGTTCTTTTAGTGGAAACCTTTCTTTTTCTTAAGCAAATCAAATGCACTGTGGCCTTCAAGATAAAGATACAGATGCTCTGTTTAGCTGTGGCACACTTACTGGCCCACAAATACTCATATCTGCCAAAATGTGTAAAATGTGTTTGCCAAAATTAAGCAAAAAACAAAATGAACTGTGAACAAACAAGTGAGAAAACCCACACAACAAAATGCTGTGAGTTGAATGCATTCCCAGAGAGCAGACATTTCATATTACAGAATATCAGCAATGTGCAGCTTTTCATTTCATACTGTATATGGTTCCAGTTATTTTGAACACTCCATTATGTTCTAAGTCCCGAGTGTGTATGTATAGCCCTGAAAGGGACTAAAATTGGTATTGTACTTGTTCTATTCCCTACTCTATTGCTGAGAAACTGATTTTACTGATGGTTAGTGCATTGCTTGACTCCTTTCATACTTGGTGAATTCTTGAGGGACCAAAAATTCTACTGAAAAAAAGTCATAGATGGCCCTTGCTAAGGCATGGAGAAGGTTCATTGGATGACCAGTTGTGTTGCAGAGTGGGGGCTCATTACTTTGGAAATATTTTCATGGAAAATCCATTGCTCTTGTATTGTTATTTTCTATTGTTCTTGAAGTACGTGGTCCCCACAAAGCCAAGCTGATTTCTCTGAATGTGCTATCTCTGAAGTTATCATTTATACTGAAAACTCTGTCCTCATCTTTACATTTCTTCATAGGGCCTGCACTAGACAACGCATGCTGAGTGGATCATTTGAGGGGCAGCCAGCAAAGGAAAGGTCAATACTTAGTGTCCAGCATCATATACGACAAGAACGCAGGTAAAAATGGACAGAAAGGATGGTTTTAAAATATTCTTAAAATAAAGGTGAGAAAAGGAATTAAATTGGAGCAATCCCTAGCATGTGAAAAGCCAAAACTATTCACTCGTACAAAGAACTGAATTCTACATTCTTCATTGTAACCGTAATGAAATTCATTGTACTGTATAAATGGAAAAAATGCCTTTTTTATTTCAAATGTCATTTCCTTTCCCGACTACAAAGCTATCAATTTAAAGATCAGAAGGACAGAAATTGGCTTATGTTAGACCAGACTGAAAACAGTTGAAGAGCATATAAGCTTCTGATGTTAGCAAGAGAAAAACAATAAGAATTTGAGATATTGGGTGGCTGGAGAGCAGTGCTTCATAATGGTCATCTTATAAAGGTCAAAATTTCATCTTGAGATGTATTGTTAAATTGATTATGATTCCTTCAGGTCACTGAGACATGGTTCGAACAGCCAGCGAATCAGCAGAGGAAAATCTCTTGAAACATTGACTCAAGATGTAAGTCCTCATAGAAATGCTGGTTTCAATTTGAGAATATAAGAAATTACAATATATACTATCAAATAAATGCTTGTGTAAGACTAATTTCTCTTTATGAATTTGCTTGCATTTCATCTTTTGAAATCTTGAAAGGAAGACATAAGACAAATGGTGTAACTGCATTAGAATTATCCTCAAAATAATTGACATGGTTATTTCACTGATAGACTTACTGGTTTTGGAAACTTGCTGAGGTAGGTTCACTGAATCTGTAAACACTGCATTAGGAGCACAACAATTGCTACCCAGGACACCTTAGAAAGCATTACTCTGGAATTAGACAAATCACTCAGGCTGGCAAAACAGCACTTTAAAATTTCTGATGGAAGTTTAGCAATATTTTCCTAGTAGCAGAACTGTCAGACAAAGGGACAAAGACTAAAAGGGAGAATAGTAATCATGGATTTCACTGTGGTGTAATTTCATGCAGTTAAGTGCATTTTCATTTCTGCAAATTCATATGGTATTTTGTGGATCTCTTTGACAATGAAATTTCAAGACACAGTATTAGTCACCGCATTTCCAATCTCAGTCTTTAAAGGTAACTAAAGCACATGTGGCTTTGCTAGTATCCAACAGTAAGGATAACACCCAGCATTACCCCACTAGCAGTGCTTCAAAAACTCATATAACTCAGAATAGTAATGCTGATTGTTCCCTCCACTGCATGAGCAGTGCTCAGTGCTCAGTGCTCAGACAGCATCCTGCCTCCCTCCATCCCTTTCCATCATCACTGCACTCAGCAGTCACTACCTGTATGATCTACATGCCTCGCAGCCTGGCAGCATTGCAGCAGGCTTGAGAAGCTGAAAGGGTGTCTAAAGCCTTTTCTTTCCCAGTCTTTGCCCTTAGTGACTTTTATTGTATTCATTCCAGTTCAGAGAGATTGACTGGGCTTACAGGACCTCTGTTTTTAAAGTTAAAAGTTAGAGTGGATGGAACCTCAAGCATGAAATTAGAACTGAAATTAACCTTGATGAAAATAAGGTGGATTCTGCTGAAGATAGAAAATACTGTGCATTATGCTTGACTGAGTTGATGTGCAGTACATTTGGAAATAAAGATCTTTCATTTGAATATTTCTATGTAAAATACCATATCTTGCTTTCATCTGAAACATTAAAAAACAACAACCCTCAGACCTTGATTAAAGGAATCATTTTGCTTCTAGCACTCCAACACAGTGAGATACAGAAATGCACAGAGAGAAGACAGTGAGATAAAGATGATCCAAGAAAAAAAGGAACAAGCTGAAATGAAAAGGTATTTAGAAATCAAAAGTGTGACTGCACATTTTCTGTATTAACTATTCTCTGTATGAAGTTAAAAGTATTAAGAGTCAACATGAAAAAAATAACAAAGTGCAAGGGATATTTTTGTCAGGCATAATTTGTAACACTTAATAATTTACATTTTTCCAAAAGGAAAGTCCAGGAGGAGGAACTGCGAGAGAATCACCCGTATTTTGATAAACCCCTTTTCATAGTTGGCCGTGAGCACAGATTCAGGAATTTCTGCCGAGTGGTGGTACGGGCTCGCTTTAATGCGTAAGTTCACGTCATAGCAACATTGATTCCAACGGGTGCTTACTTCCATGTCCTCAGAAATCAAGCTCTCACTTTTCTTTTACAAGGCAAACTGCACATTGTGTAGTCACCACACAAACAGGCAGCCAGTAGTCTGTGGTGTAGTCTTGCTGTCGGAGGAAAGGAAGCAATAAAATTCTGTGTTCGGGCAGATGTGTTTGAGCAGTCTGTTATGCTGACATGGGCAAGACTGTGGGGAAACTGCAGGCATGAGCTGAGAGGAAAGGCTAATGTTTCCCACTTTTAGACCTTTGGGAATCAGCTTGCTGTTCCCTTCTTATTCCTCATCATAAAGCGATAAGTTTTTATATTCCAACAGTTACTCGTACAGCAGAAAAAGGTGAAGAAAAATTAATTGCACCTATGGTCACCCAAATATTCTGTAGCCCATAATTAGGGACTCAGAATGGGCTGGGGATGTGTTCAGCGCTGTGGGAGATCAAAGGAGAAAAGCTGAAACCCGATGAAAACTAGGAAGGCTTAGCAACTAAGCTGTAGGTGTATGTGAGTGTGGTAGATAGAGATCCATGTACAAGCATCTTGATATAAAATCATCTTACAGCTCTTCTTTTAAACCTCTGTTTCTTTCTGTCACCCTGATTTTCAAGGTTTAATGTACATCACCTTGCAAAGAGACAGTGTGAGACACAAGATAGCTCAAGGCTTTGAGCATGGCACTTAGAAGGACTGGTTTCAGCAAGTGCTTTACCATTGATTTGCTCTGTCCCCTTCAACAAATTACTTCTAGTTAGCATGACAGGACAGTTAGATACTCAGTTTTAACAATACCTATATTTAAGTGTTCTGCCACCTTTGTAGAGACATGTCCTTAAGCTATGTCCCCACTTTTCTATGCAACTGCTAACTTGATTGTGGTGCACTGGTCCATGAAGCAGTTCCAAATTAAAACAGAAAAACAAAACACACAAACGGTCAATGAAATCCACTTAGCAAATACTTGTCCGTGCCTCTTAGCATTGTGGAGTGCCCAATGGTAACGGGATGTTTATATTAGAACAGTTTAAATAAAATATTTGCAATTATAAGAATAAACTGATTTTCTTAAACAGTCTTCTTTTTTTTTTCATTTACTTAAACCCTTTATTTGTTCTTCCATCAAGAGAGATAGGGTATCTTACTAAATAAGATATTATAGATGTCTTTTTCAAACTGATAGGATACATATTTTCTTCTAGTAAAAAAGGCTGAGGAATGCTGCTATGTACAATGTAGGGAGAGGTGTGAGTTTAAGAAGCAAAAGTCAGTGGATTCAGTGGGAAGGCACCTAATCCAGTATGTTCTGTGTACTTACTGGTGTAAGTGGGTGAACCTGGCCTGTGGAAGATGTTTCTCATTCTCCTTGTCTGTCTTGTGAATTTTTGTAGTTCATAACTATGAAATCTCTCTGGTGGTAATTCCTCAAGTCTGTTCAGTCCATTTTCACTTTAAGCTCAGCAAGGAAGTAATGGCAATTTCACATCCCGATGGCTAGAGCCCTCCAATGAAGTATAGGATATGTCAGTGCAGATCCTGTCTTGGCATGATTTCCTATGGGAGTTGGAATAAGTAAAAGTGCCTATCACCAGTGGGTCTGGAGAGGTTTCTTGGAAAGTAGTCTTGTAGCTTCTCCCACATTAGCTTCTCCCACAGCAGTCGTTCTGCTTTGTATGAAACTGATAAATAATTGCTGCAGCAGGAACTTAACTCATGTCACCTAGATATGTGCATAGTAGTTGTAGAGTTGTTCTCATTCTTTGACTGCCTTATGGGGTTTGGATGTGGTAGGTGGAGCACAGTAATTACATGGGAAAATTCAGATACAGAGAATCTAAAAATATTAATCAGAAAAAAATTAAAGAAGTAATAAAAGACATAAAGTTTGTGGAAGGATGTGTGTGTATATGTGTGTGGTGTGTGTGTGTATGTTAACTGAAGATATCATATGATAACAGAATCATAGAGGGGTTTGAGTTTAAGGATCATCTAGTACCAACCCCTCTGCCTTGGACAGGGTTGGTCAGAGCCTCATCCAGCCATGGTCTGAGAGGTTTTGAAGTAATTGTAAAGAGCATTTTGGTACATAAAATTCAGAAGCAGATTATCCCCCTTATTCCCAAGAAAATTAAATTATTAAGCCCTTGTTTGCAAAACCAGGGCCCAAAAAAGCTGTCAGTTCATAGAATCTTAGAGGAATTGCAGGTGTGCAACGAGTTCAAGTGATACGAGCTGTGTTGATAATATGACTGAAACTGCATAGAATTAAATGAAACTTATACAGACATTTAAAATAAAGACAAGATAAAATGGAGCCTTGATTTTGGACAGAAATTACTTTGAGTTGATGGATGCATGGTATAATTATAATGCTGACTAAAATAAAATGTAAATGACTGTATCTTTTCTTCTTTTTATAGTTCTAAAACAGACCCTGTTACTGGAGCTGTGAAAAATACCAAATACCATCAGCTTTAGTAAGCACTGCAAAAGTAACTTTGCTTGGTCTCATAAGCCTGCAGTAAAAGTGTGTGTGCACACACATGCATGGATGTGTGTAACTGTGCATGCACATGCTTATGTCTTCTTTTTATTTTTTTTCCCCAAAAAATGGTTTTTCTTACTATGGAGTTGCTTGGGGAGAAGGATGAACAGGAAGAGAATTTTTTAATCAGACTTTTTTTTCTTCACTTGCATGTAACTTCTCTAGTTTTACTACGCATTCCTGAAATACTGAAATCTTTGCCACTTCTCAGCTCAATTTATTTTTCATAGGAAAGAAGTTAACTCTTGTGTAGGCACAGAGCTCTGGGCATTTCTGTAATGACATTTCCTTATGTATCATTCACAGTGACTTGCTGGGTTTGGTGACTTACCTGGACTGGGTCATGATCATTGTTACAATATGCTCCTGCATTTCCATGATGTTCGAATCCCCTTTTAGAAGAGTTATGCACGCTCCAACACTCCAGGTATTGCCACTGAATCATTTTATAATTATTGAACTACAATCACCTTGCTTTTCTCCACTGCCTATTCCTAAATTAGGTTTGTTCTCTGCTTTCATTTTCAGATTGCTGAATATGTTTTTGTAATATTCATGAGCATTGAGCTTAATCTGAAGATTATGGCAGATGGCTTGTTCTTTACACCAACAGCTGTCATTAGGGACTTTGGAGGAGTTATGGACATATTTATATATCTTGTAAGTTTTTATATTTATGGAAGGTTTTTGTGGCATTCTTAATTTTGATATATTTGGTTATATAAATGTTTAGTAATGTGAAAAAGTTTGGCTCTGCACCCTGGTGCAAATGCAGTAGTGTAATTTGTGTTCAGACACCATTATTTTCATGTGCAGTCCTATCAGTTATCTGTACAATTACTTGTTTAGACTATCTAAAAATACACTGATGTGATAAACACCTGACAATTTAGTGTAGGGTAATTGAATGGCCCCTTTTAATTCTTTATTTGTTGATAAGTTTTAAATATCAGATATGATATTCCTTCAGAGTAAACTTGAGATCTCTGACCTCGCTTCTTCATTTTTATGCAAGAGAATCTTTATTTTACCTGTTTCATAGATATTAATTGCTTCTTTCCCTCTCAACAATATTCCTGCTTTATTGAAGGTGTTTCAAAAGCCTTTACCATTTGACAGCGGGCACATCTTTGTTGCTGGTGTTGCTATAGAAGAAAGCAAAGCAACATCTTTCCATATCCCATATCTTTCAGTACTGGTTCTCAGGAAAAAAAGTTTCTCAACAGTTTCCTTTGTTTCTGGGCAATTTTTTGCATTCCATTCAAATACAAGAGAAGGGTGTCCATTTCCTCTTCACATAGGACAGTAAACACCACTGAATGTGTCAAAACCAGTGCTCAGTATAATAAAGTATGAAATATTTTCTAACTGAAGAAATTCTGAGAAAAGTGGCTTTGATGGATTTAGATTAAATCTTTTGGAGATTAATACACCAGGCAGATGTGCTGCATAAAATTTGTCACGATCAATTTGTATCAAAGATTCCATTCTTAGCATAAATAAAAATATGCATAGTTGTACAAAACTCCTACTGTAGTGTGCATAATTCCTATATGCTTTAGTTTCTTGAAATCTCTTTGAATCCTTCTGCTTGTCTGAAGGAAAAATTTAGGTGGTGTAGTTTGGATATTCCACGTGTGACTGTGGTGATCTTAAAAGAATGTGGAAGAAAGTCAGAAGCACTGGCAAGTCTGTTTGTTTTGGTGAGGTGGCTGTCTTTTATCAGTGTTTTTTTAACAAATTATATTAGGTTTTAAATAATTGGTGATATCATCTTGTTCCTCCATTTT
The DNA here is from genome assembly GCA_013390045.1 of Picathartes gymnocephalus. Classification (NCBI taxonomy): domain Eukaryota; kingdom Metazoa; phylum Chordata; class Aves; order Passeriformes; family Picathartidae; genus Picathartes; species Picathartes gymnocephalus. The sequence goes on from WEKY01066002.1 coordinate 10,858, forward strand.
TTGTGCACTTACTTTTTTGTAATACTCTCACCTCAGTTCCCCTATAATAGCACTGGCTTTTAAAAAATAATAAGCATTAAGAGACTTTAAATCAATAACCATTTGCCAGAGATTGTTCAGGATACACAACACAACTATGCTGTTCAAAAACATTTCCAAAACATAACATTCGTGTAATGAAACCACATGGTGACAAAACCACTTATGCCTGTAACATAGTGGTAGGAAAAACTGTCAGGATAACTGTTAACAGACTTTCCAGGTGAGGATTTCTCAGTTTCAGGGTAGAATCTCTGAAATGAGGAGGGAGAGAAATAATGCTTCCTGCTCCAAGAATATAGTTTCTGTCCCTGTTTTGAATCAGCCAAATTGATTTCTCCTTTTAGAACTATTCCATCTGATTAAGAGTATAAAATAGATTTTGAGTCAAAGAGGAGACAAAGGCAAGCTGATGCCCATTGGTTAGGACAATAAGAAATCTAAGCCACTTTTCTAAAGATGCTTTTTTTTTGCCTTATTCTTTCCTTTAAGGTAGAGAAGTGTTCGTTGACCTTCTGTGCTGTGTCTATGCCAAGTAAGACATTGTAAGCCTGACCCTTCCTTGCCTCTTTCTGTCCTGTCACCTCCAGGTGAGTTTGATATTCCTGTGCTGGATGCCTCAGAATGTCCCTGCCAAATCCGGAGCTCAGCTCTTAATGGTGCTCCGCTGCCTCCGACCTCTTCGGATTTTCAAACTGGTCCCTCAGATGAGGAAAGTAGTGCGAGAGCTGTTTAGTGGCTTTAAGGAAATTTTTTTGGTATGTGCCAACTCTTTTTTTCTTGTAAAATATATGAAGGAGTAATAAGATAACGTTTTGAGATAATAATAGATTTTTCTATTCTTTTCACCATTATTGTCTGTTTACTTTTCATTGTGGCTTTCACTGCAGATGACCACACAACAGGCTAAAAATTAGAATATAAGTAACTCATACTTATGAGTAAAGCTGCTGTAATAATTCTTTTAGAAATTATAGTACTTGTTTAGCATACTTTTGGTCATAATTACATAGTAGGACTACTGAAAAAAAATCTACCTCTTATTCACGGTTCTAGTTGGTCAAGGAAGATGAGAAGTAGTTTTTGGCAGCTCTACAAGAACAAAAGTAAACCTGGTTTCTGAGCTGCAGGTCTCTACCTTCCAGTTTTTTGAGAGGCAGCCAAAAGCAAGACAACTGTTCATCACAGATCTGGATCTCATTCTTATGTCATTGTTATTATTATGACCATGGCAATGCACTTATAGTAATAAAAACAACAGTAGAATCTGCGATTGCTTGATCAGACATAATCTATTGTCTTGGGCCCCTATGTGATATTGGTCAGCCTAAACAATAGCCATTTTATTCCTTAACAGAATGCTTTATTAGGTCAGGTTGTTATAAAACACTAAGCTACAAAATATTTGCAGACAGTAATAGAGCAAGGACAAAAGGTATAAAGCTAGTTGGCATTTCATAAATACTGTATTCTATTAAAGATATTTACATCTTAATTTCCCCATATTTATCTCTATTGGAGCTATCGTGGAATTAAATATCTAACAATGGATTAATCAGATTAATGAGCCTGAATCAGCAAAACAGAAGCAGCACATGTGCAAGTATTCAAACAGTTTCTGCATGGTATACTGAGTGCAAGAAAGCTTTCATGCTTATCTGCAATTCTTAGATCTTATGTTAAAAATAAGACTAATATCACACAGCACCTGGTTACTGGATCAGAACCTAAAGAAACATGTCTGTAACAAAAGCCATATCTCCAGGTTTATGCCACCAAACAATCCTCTCTGCAGTTCACCGAGGGAGTTGATCCCCTTTTTCAAGTCTGCAGAAGAAGAGCTTGACAAATCCAACTTTATCTTTACAGGTTTCTATTCTTTTGCTGACATTAATGCTTGTTTTTGCAAGCTTTGGAGTGCAGCTATTTGCTGGAAAACTGGCTAAATGCAATGATCCTCACATCATCTCTAGGGTAAGAACTGCTTTTCTGCTTCAAAATAATGGTATGTTGTGCCATTTTGGCCTGCTGGGGAAAGCAAGTGGGGCAATCAGGGCTATGATATGAGAAATGGAGATCTTGGGTACTTTCTTGTTCAGAAGCAGGATGATGAAAGGAAAGGTGATAAAAGAATCAGCAAATGCGGGTAAGGATGAGTTTCCCTATAAAAAGTAAAGTGGGTCCAAATATTGGGGACTGTCTTGAAAACGTTGTCAAATGAATGTCATGTTATCTGCAAAGGACTGGATGGCATGTGGAGTTAATCATGGAAAATAACACCTTTGCATTCCTAGGTCCACAACTGAAAAAAAGGTTAGGCTGCAAGAGGTCCAAATCACTGGGGATGCTATGTGGGTTACATGGAAAAAGTTATCTGTGTTTCTTACTCCATTTGGAGAAATATCGTGACTAAAGAGAGCAGTGGTCTTTAGGAAAGAGGTGAAAGGCTACATAGACTTGCAAATTGAAAAGCTCTGTCAGTCCTGAAGGAAAAGGGTATATGGAACACTTACTAAGATGCATTTTTCATTTGGGTAAAGGTCCTTTACTATTAATCACAGATTTATAAATAATCCTTCATTTCTGTGTATATTGCTTTCCCAGCCTGGGAAATGAGCTGTTTATGCTGGCATGTTGACATCTCTCACAGGCTTCTGTTTAATCTCAGGCTGTGGTTTATTTCACTATAGGAAGATTGTCATGGCATCTTCAGAATAAATGTAAGTGTTTCCAAAAATCTCAATTTGAAGTTAAGACCGGGAGAGAAAAAGCCTGGATTTTGGGTACCACGAGTCTGGTGAGTTGCTACACTTTGGCCTGTGTTTCTTCCAAAATGCAGCTGTTGGTGTAGAAAATTGGCTCAAATGTAATGACATTAATTACTGATGGAGGGGTTTTATTGTAATTCAAATGATACTAGGAGTAAAAATTCTGGAATATTTAGTAAAAATCCAGATATATGAAATTTTCCAGACTTAACCTCCACTTCATAAACCAGAAAGGAAGAAAAAAACCCTCTAGGTACTGAACATATATAGGAATTCGATTTAATTGGTTATTATTACAGTGGGAGTTATTTTCTTGAAAAGTATCATCACTTAGTTGTTCTTTAGTACTATTATGAAGGCATCCTGAGAGCCACAAAGCAACAATAGAACCTAAGAATAAATAGGAAAAGATGGGAAGAAAAAGAAATGGAAATCAACCTGCCTACAGCTACCCATAAAAACAAATTATTATATCATGTCTTAAAAAAGACATTTCTCTTCTATGGCCATCAACTATGCCAGCTAGCAGTTTCTTCCCTTTTCCAGTGCAGGGAATCCTTGTGGTCTATTTGGTGCAGAAGTGCAATAAAACTCATTTAAAAGCTAAGGTATGTTTTTATTAGTATTCTAATAAAGTCCATTTAATATTTCCCAACACCTGAACAGGCAAATCTCACTCTTTTTAATTGTTTATATTTTTCACTTGGTTGGCATTTTGCAAAATCAGCTTAACAGCCACAATTATTTTAATTGGCCATGTGTGTGGATAAAGAATGTACCAGCAGTGGTAGTTTCAGAGCCATCCTACACTAATGAAATAATGTGCTGTGATTTGAACAGTCAGTGAAAGTGACATCTGCAGAAGTCTTTGTTTCTGTATGCTTCAGAGAAATTCTTCCTCAAGTAAGCAAATTCAATCCTGTTCAGCTTGATCCAGAAATAAGCAAAAACTGTCTTAATCAGCATAACTGTAAA
>WEKY01066032.1:0-11071 GCA_013390045.1 Picathartes gymnocephalus
ACCAAAAGAGTTGTCAAGCATTGGCATAGGCAGCCCAGGGCAGGTGGAATCACCAACCCTGGAGGTATTTAAAAGATGTCTAGATGTGGCACTTGGGGACATTGTTCAGTGATGGGTTGGCAGTGCTGGGTTAATGGTTAGGCTTGATGATCTTGAAGACCTTTTCCAACCTAGGTGATTCTATTGTTCTATGATTCCATTATTTACGTCCAATAACATTACAATAAATCTGTTCCTTATAATCAGCCTGTGAATATCAGAACAATTTCAAATATTAACATATCATTTTGGTTTTGGGATTTTTTTTTATTTTTTGACTCACCACCAGTTATTTTTGATAGATTTTAGGTTTCACTTTGTATGTGCCTTAATTCCAAATCTCTCATGTGCCATGATGTACATCAGGGTAATCTGCACCTTTGTATACACTGCTGTTTGTCAGCACATACCAGGGAAATTCTCTGAGGTAACCTTGGGTGGTGATTAAAGAGAACTCTGATTTACAGCCAAGAACAATAAGGAGTTTTTAACAGAATAGGTAAGTTAATAAACACAAAAATAAAAAGACCATAAGGGAAAATGTTGTCTGGATGTATCTCACATATAGCTTTCCAATCAACTATTTTTAGTATGTCGGTTTTAGTGCAGGTTCCTTAAAGAGAAAGACATCTTGACATCAGAATGCTCCTGTCATTGAAAATCACCTTCTACTGTCTCTCCTGTAATAAAAGACTAATAAACTCACCTGAAACACAATCTCCTCGTTCATCTTAATTACTGAGCAATGTAACTTTATGGAGAATGCAGACTTTGTGCCTCAGCATGCAGCAGGTATAACTCTGCGTATAGTGCTGAGCTAAGACTGGATGTGAACCTGCTTCTGTCTCCTTGGGGAGGCAGGTGACTGTGGCTGGACACAGAACAAGCAGGAAGATATTCATCTCATCAGCACAGGAGGGTGTGATGGTTGTGACTTTGCCTTCTGCTTTCTCAAACTGGGATGGAATATGCTGCTACGTGAGACATGCGGGTCATGTAACTTCTGATACAAACATCCTGGATGCAGGTCCTTGCAGCACCAGGAAGGTATCTTGTCCATTCCATCACTATTGTTTTGTCAGTTCTTCCTTTACGTAGTTCTGTAATTATGCAAATATTTTCTCTAATAGACCAATTCTTTTTAACTGACAGCTCCATGGCTGATGAAATGCAAAACTGTGATGTTTCACAGTGGTTTTGGTGAAGCTATGATGGCTCAATTGCAATATAGGCCAGAAGCCAGGATATCAAGTGAGGAAGAGTTTGAATTAATTTTTATGAAGGGATTCAGGATTAAAATCTTGGAGCATCTTGATTGTCTGGAGACCAAACAGACACCCAATTTTGCCACACTCCGTATAAAGAACAGAAAAGGGAAGTGGATTCAGATGACTGAAACTCGATGAGCTGGCATCAATATAGTACTCTTTCAGAATGGATGAATTGCATTTTTACTCTGTAGCAGCAGAATAATCAGGAGTGTAAGTCAATTGGTACCAGAGAGAGAGTTCCTGGAAAGCACTTCCTGAAGGAACTGTGAGAAAGTAAAGGTTATTGCTCTTAAACAACAAAACCCTGCAGAACTACTACAAAGTTCATTGAGCTTTGGGATTCTTACTGTACCACAGAGACTTGGTGCTGGTATGAATGAAGCCCATATTTTTCAGGAGGGATTTCAGTGTTATTGAAAGCAACTCTTTGCTGAGAAATCAATGGACTTTGCATACTCAGAGACCTTTGAGTATCTGGGCTGTAGTCCAATATGAGAAATAAAAGCTGCTGATGAGAAAAATGGATTTTAGAACACCAATATTGAGTTAATGGAGGTATTTCAATTCTGTTTCCTAATTATATGCTATCCCATAGCTCACAGAGGACACACAAAGTGAGAAAATTGGCTCCTGTTGCAATCCCATAGCTCAAAAAGGACACATAAGGTGAAAAATTTAAAAAAAAAGCGCAAACAACTTGATTTCTGAATTGTGTCCCAGGATTAACTATGGTATTAGGGTAACTGAGCATTTTTCAAAACTTTTCTACATATGGATGGGCTGAAAACACCAGTACTCCTTCTTCTTGCATACAGAATGGAGGCAACCTGTGTCCCGTTAAACACATTGAGGTACATTTCCAGGTGCTTGAGCCATAATTGCATACACTGCTGCCATTCTTTAGCTTGCTTTAGAATGATCATGACAATTTCATCTCAATGCCCTATTTAGTCTTTGTATCTTTTCGAACTTGAATAGTATTGGAGGGAAAAGGTCTTAGAAATACCTTCTCAAGTGAAGAAAATAACAGTTCAAATAAGTTTGTGATAAGAACTGTGCAGAAACTTTCAAAAAAAGAAATTGAGACACTTGTGATTCTTTTGAAGTAAACCTTTAGCTAAAGATAACTTAGAAAGAGAAAAAGGTTGGGGTGTTGGTTTGTTTGCTTGTTTGTTTGTGGGGGCATTTATGTTTTATTTGAAGTTCCCAGATCAGAATATTGCAATTGTTAGTATTTAGATCTTCCAGGTAGGGAAAAGGTTATAATTCACACCAAACATTTAATTTTTAATTTTTTTTAATAAGGAAAGTATGTCTTGATTGTTCTTTTACTTAATATTTTTTTTGACATCAAATATATCAGATGATTTTAGGATCATCTCTTAAACAGCTCATCAACAAAGCAAAGCTACATTTACATTGTATTTTTCTGAGAATTATTGTTGAGTCATGTGAGTTTCTCAAAACCTTGGAAATACCTGAAGTTTCTTTTCAGCAGATGATATTAGATTTATGCCCATTGTCTGGAGGTTCTATGCCCAAGAGTTTCTGAAGCAAGAAGGAATCTATTGAATTGCAAAGGAAATTTTGTTACAAGCCCACTTGCAAGGTGCCTGGTACTCTATATAGAATCTGTGTTCCAGTCTAATAGGGCTGGTAGGACAAGAGGTAACAGATATGTTCAGAACAGGTATAAGGAAGACTTCTTTTTTTTTTTTTTTTATGATCAGGTTTGTAAAATACTGGAACATGTTGCCCAGAGAGGCAGTAGATGCCCCATTCCTGGAAATATTTAAGGTCAGTTTTGATGGGGCCCTGAGCAACCTGATCTACTTGAAGATGCCCCTGCTCATTACAAAAAGGTTTGATTAGATGAACTTAAGGTCCTGTTCAACCCAAAATATTCTTTGATCCTATGATATGTTGAATGCTGGCTCCTTTTGCCCATGCAAACCTGATTTATAAGACAAAGAGCATCTCAGATAAAGACATCTAAGTAACTGATCAGGGTCTTGTCTTAAACTGTAGATGGGAGAGGCCTGGACCTTGTGCTATTCTTTGTGCATCAAAACATTATGAACAATGAATATATGAATGAAACTAAGCTTGATTCTGAGCTGAGTGACAAAATCTTAAATTGAAAGTGCTCTTTCTTAAATGGAAATCCTATTAAATATCTACTTTTTATTATCTGTGGCAAAATTTACTTTATTTATTTATTGTACTGGACTGGGCATGTGAGCATGGATTCTTCAACACATTTATTCTCAGCAGTAAGGTAACATTTGAAAATATAAATTAAGGGAAGAAAGAAATAAAAGCCTTATCTCTATGGTCCAATTTTCTATGACATTCATTATAAAACAGTGGTATTCATCAACCTCTTTCCTGCAACACTTGCAAGCAGAATTTTTGAAAAGTCACATCCATCTGTTGATACCTCATGCCAATCACAGTTATCCTTTGAATATATTTACCAAGAGGAATATTTTGAGAAAATATATCTGACGGTGACTAATTGACTTTTATGCAACAGCTAGGTATTAGGAGAGTTTAAATTAAAGGTATTATCTGGGTTTACTGGCCTTGTCATTTTATCCCCCTTTTAGACTAAATTTTATTTATGAAGTAGAATTAATTCAATGAGGAATAAATTTGGTGCATACTAGCTCCTCGCAGCCATTTTATTCAATTAGTATTTTGGTTTAAAGGTTGTTCATGTATACGTGAATTGGTTGCTTTTTGTCTGCACTGTGCAATGTGCTGAAAAGTGGAGGGTTGGGAGATGAAAGGCACAACTTCTGAGTAGTTTTGAATGAGCAATGTAACGCACTGACAAGTCAACTTTTAGAGCACTTGGTATTTTTGCAGGGCTGATTTAGCTATAATGGATAACATGAAGCCTGAATATAGAGCTTTTCTATAGTGAAAAAATAGTCTAGGCTAACAAACCACTAAATGTTATTTTATTTTTAAAAATTTATTAATTAAATATTTCAAATGCAAACACATTAGTAGAAAAGCTCTTTAATACCTATTGTCTCACATATCGTTCTCAGTGCTCCTCAAAATATCATAGACACCTACTTGCTAGCCCATCATTTTAGCTTTGACAGAACCACTCTGCAGTGGTTCTGGAACCACTCTTACTAATTCCCTGTAACTTCTTCCCTCACATATTTGGGACTGCCTGGATTTATTCTTACTGTTTAAAGATATGATTCCACCAAGGATTACCTCTGGATGTGAAGAGTCTTCACATGAATATCCCTCATCTCCGGGTTTTAAAGTGTCTGAGATGGTTATTTAAATAAACACACATAGAGCAGCTCATCCTCTAGAAAGGGGATAAAAAGAAAGAAAGCTTATTCACCTGGTCTTAATGAAAACTTTTCAACTTTTATGTCATACATTACTTTAGGGACAGATCTACGTATTTCTAGGTTATAGATGGGCAGAAAATTCCTTCAAATTATAAGCCCTCCAAGTTTTTCTTCCAAATCAGGTGAAAAGGCACATCTTTCAAAGTCTGTCATTGAGCAAAAATATGAAGATGGGTGCAAAGCCCATATTAAAAATACTCAAGGGAGTAACAGGTTCAAGTGCAACAAATAAGAAATTTAATCTGTAGTCTCTCTCCTGTTTACCACAATGCCAAAGAAAACAAATCTGAAAGACTATATAAATGAAGTTGCTTATTTTGGATGAAAGACTACTTTGGAAAAATTTCAGGTGGCAGAACCAATATTCAAATCACTGTTCAGCACTAGACAGAGTAAGAAAATCTATTGGAGACTCTTACAATATAATGAAGTAGCCCTGCTACTTCAGTGTAACTTTCTTTCTTATTCAATTTCATCTACACATAAGCAACCTTTTCTTGATAAAATGTCCTGTTCATTCTAAAAAATAAGCAGCTATTTGAAAATGAAAACACATAAATGAGTCCTTGGAAAACAGATCTCAGCCTTGGTCAAGAAATATTACAAAGAGCACAGGACACTCCTTTGAGCAGCTCTGTTTATCGATGTACATGTGCATATGCAATTTTCTTCTTGTCTTATATTCTCAATGATGGAATGAACTTCAAGGATGCAATTTTTTCTATGTGTCTATTATTCTAGATATCCATAATAGGTACTCAATTGAGGTCTTAAGCTTGCCCACGCAGCCCCTTTCAATAAAATTATTCTGAATTAAAGATGTTCTTTGAAATGGATTGCATAAGCATATGAAATTACTATGTGGTTACTCCAAATGGAATAAAAGCAGATTTAACTGAATTTCCCTCCTTCACTTCCAAAACAAATAGAAGCCAAACTTAGCAAATTCGGTGCAGTTTCCTGAGGAATTTAAACCAGGATAACTCCTGAGAAGACAGAAGTGTGTCACGACCTATTTGTGTTGCTCTCTGAGCCCACAGTCGTCAAAGAAAGGAAAAAAAGGCAGAGATGGGACAGCAGCATTTGAGGAAAGACAAAAAAAGATTTAAGAATTCTAACCAGCTACCTGCACTCTTCATAAACATTTAATACATTTCTGTGTGAGAGTAAAGTTGATATTCAGAATGCAATTTCTTACATGTGCCTAGTAGCAGTAGTGTATCAGTAGACATGACTATGATATCTCTTCTAAGAAACTAAACTTCCACTAAAGTGGGAACAATTACAGTGGTGAAAATCTAACAGGAGAATTTCCAAACTGATCAGAAGCAACTTGACAACCTGTTTTGCCAGTCAGCACCAGTGTTAACTACATCATAATATACCCATACACCCAAAGTGCCTGGGCAACTGGATTAGAAGTGAAAATGGCCTGAAACAGCCAGGGCTTTTAAAACGACTTCTAACTGTGGTATACACCTAGGACATTGCAGATAAAGAGTTTTTAAAGAATTTTTAAACTGTCCATTAAACGAACTCTTAAAGCAATATAATATTCACAGCATTTTGAAGACTGTTAAGATGAACTCTCATGAATTCTCATGTGCTCCTTCATCACCCCACAAGATCCATCACCCCAATATAATGTATAAAACATCTTAGAAGAATATCAAAACTATGACCGATTCTTCACGGCCTGTGAACTGGAAGCTTTATTTTGAGATAAATTGTACACATAGAGGTGGATGTGGGATGAGGCTTGTGCTAAATCCTTATCCACAAGTCAATGACCTCTTGAGAAGCCTCAAAATGCTCTGTCTGTGTGACGAAGGAGGCAGAAAACAAACATATGCCGTGATCTGTTCACATACTTTAAACTGACATAGGAAGGAGAAAGATCTTAGGAGTTCAAGGAAAGGAGGAAAAAGGCTATATGAGCCTGGCCAGTATCCAGTGCCCTTTATATCCTGCTATTAACATTTTTCTGTGCTTTAGTTAGATTACACACTGCTCAGTGTTCCATTTCTCACATCTGTGTGGTTAGCAGCATGTCAGCAGACATATCTATAACATCGCATCTGTTAAAAAAACCTGATTATTCTCCTAGGGAGGTGGGAAACTTGGGGGTTCAAATCCCCTCCTTGAAACAGCTGACAAACAAACTGAACAGAAGGTACGTGGAAAATTGGCTTGGAAGATGGCACATGTAGAGTTCACAAAATCTGACAAGAGAGTGCCTTAAAAGAAAAAATGATTGAATTCCTCTCCATCATAAATACTGATGTTTTTCATATATTAATGAGTACTGAAAGAGTTTCTTTGAATGAGATTACTTTATTCCATGTACTTATTTTCTTTTCATATTCTGATGATTACATAAAAATATCATTGTCTACATAAAGATTATTAGTGAGTATTTTTATCTTGACATTGCATGCAAAGGTAAGATTTATTAGAAGAGATTTTGGCCTGACCATTTATGATGAACTCAGGGTCTCAAACCAGCTCTTTGTGTTTTGCTCAAACAAACATAGATTATTCATCACTGTCATACTCTTGATTTCAGGAGCTGTACACCATATGTGTATAAAGTTAGACTCTTCAGCAGTTTGAACTGCCTACATGATATTTTAACTGACACATCATTTTATATGAAGTGGTTTCTTTCCCCGCATTAGAATTTTGTGACCTACAGTAAGAGAGTACTAATTCCTTCCTCAGTCAACAAGGAATTATGTCTGTCAAAAAACAGGACCAGGACTAAAGACACGATGGAAATACTAGCTTTGCATTCTCTTTGTCACATTTGTATGTCTGCCTTGGGAGAATATTCCCCTTTACCTTTTTAGCTGATTTCTAGGATTCTATTCAGATGTAACAATTCAGTAAAATGGAATTTTCTTCCTGGTCTAGCAAATATCTTTGGTTTTGGGATTACTTATAGGCTATAATGACATAGGATATGTGTCAGGGAAATGCAGAACCACACAGAACACAATTTAATTATTTACTTAATTTATGTATTTTCCTTTCATGTGAACCACAGTATTTGAAACTGGATGTGGTATGAGGGCTGCTGTGGAAGACAGCAATCCTAACCATGAAAATAGCCTGAAGAGGCTGCTCTTTAATGACTTGGTCTGCTTTTGAAGGTTTACATTTTTCCATTTTTATCAGCAGATTTTCATTATTATTCTAATGGTTCTGAAACAATTTGCCAAATTATCTTAATCATCTGATAATAAAGTAGTTGAATAATTTTTTTTCTTCCACTTATGGCAATTTTTTTCCTCCAGCTGTTCCTAACAGAATGTAAGACTGAATATAGAAACATTGTATGCTTTTTGAAGTTCTATTTCAATGTCAGATATTGTATGAAATATGGTCTGTGAGGTAACCATGTGCAGAAAACAAGGTTCTTCTTGTTAGTATGGGTTCATTAAATACACCTGTCTGATTCTTGCATAGCTCCATTTCCTTTTCAACATCATGGCTTTCTCATAACAGGCATTTGTGGAACTGGACATCATCTAGCACTGATCATTATCCTGCTAATCTCAGGAGAGAATCAGCTGCCTTTCCCAATCATAAATGAAGAGTATAGCATATGGATAGAGACACTTAAAACATATTGAACTGAAATATCCATTATAAACTATAACCAACATTGTAGCCCTTGACACACATGTAGCGGGACATTTGGTGAAAGAGCATTGTGACAACTCACCAAAGGAGTATTTAGAACATTATTTAAAAGTGGAATCACAAAACAAAACTCAAACACGAAAAGGAAGCCTACGGAGGGCAGAAGAAAAGACAGGAGCCGGGAACAAATACACAGAGGCTTGTCATGACCCAACAATGTGAACTCACAGCCCAGAAAACCAAGTGTATCCCGGGCCGCTTCAAAAGCAACACGGCCAGCGGGTTGAGGGGGTGATTGTGCCCCTCTACTCTGCTCTGGTGAGACCCCACCCGGATTATTGTGTTCAGTTTGGGGTCTCCAGCATAAGAAGGCCGTGGACCTGTTGGAGTGAATCCAGAGGAGAGCCATGAAGATGATCAGAGAGAAGGCTGGAGCACCTCTCCTGTCAAGACAGGCTGGGAGAGTTGTGGCTGTTCAGCCTGGAGAAGAGAAGGCTCTGGGGAGACCTTTTAACACCTTCCAGAACCTAAAGGTGGCCCAAACAGGAAAGCAGGAGAGGGAGTTTTGACAAGGGCAAGGAGAGATAGAGTGAGGGGAAATGGCTTTAAACTGGAAGAGGGAATGTTTACAGTAGATAGTAAGGAGAAATTCTTTATGGGGAAGGTGGTGATACACTGGAACAGGCTGCCCAGAGAAAGTGTAGATGCCCCAACCCTGAAAATGTTCGAGGCCGGGTTGTTTGGCTTTGAGCCCTTGTGGGGCTTTGAACAATCTGTTCTATTGGGAGGTGTCACTGCCAGGCAATGCAAAGGCAGTATGAAAACACATACAAAAAACACATACGATATGACATTTCATTAAATGGCAACTCCCTATGATATGGAATCTGCAGTGAAATGGCAGCACCAAGTAGTCAGTGGGAAAATGTTTTCTGTTGTAACATCCCTCTGAATTAACCAGCTCAGGTGGCAATGGGGCCATTGCTCCTGCCAGTCGGTGCCAGGGTAGGCTGTGACCATGTGAGGTGTTTTACAAAGTTTCAGACCCCTAAAAATCCTTTGGGTGCTGGACAGAGAGGGTCCCTGCCAGCTCCAGTGACCCACCCAGGACACAGCCAAGCCCCACATCCAAGCTGGGGGAGCCAGGGGAAACAGATTCCAGAAAGAGCTACAGGCAACAGCAGCAGGGAAAGAGGGAGCCAAGGAGGGAACAGCAGCGGGGGGACCCATGGGGAGTCTAGGGAGGAGGGCAGAAGGGGCCCTGGAGCAGGGATCTTTCCCTGACAGGCCCAGGGAAGAGGACTCAGGAGAGAAGGAAAGAAGAGAGGACTGGGGAAGAGTCATGGTGAGAAGGATATGTTTTAGTCTCTGTCTTTATTTCTCACTACCTGGATCTATTTTAACTGACAATAAATTACGCTACTATTCCCCAAGTCAGGTCTGATTTGCTATGGTGGTAACTGGTGAGTAATTTCCCTGTCTTTACCTCAGTTCTTGAGCTGTTCCACCCTCTTCTCCCCTCTTCTGGTGAGAAGGGGCAGGGAAAGAGTGTTCAGGGAAGGGGGCCAAGGTTAACCCACAAGGTAGAGTTAGTTACCAGCAGACCCTTGATCTGGGCCACCCTATGGAGAGGCTAAAACACATCCAACTGCTGAAGCAGAAGGAGGGGACACTACTTCAGTCACTTCACTGCGGCACCACAATTTTTAAATTAACACAGATTTGTAGGGTATCTACACCCACAGGCAGCACTATGACAGCATGGATTAAGGAAATACTGATTTAATGTCTTCTAGTCATGCACTTTTCCCTTTCCCTTCTGTGGTTTGATGCACCCATGGGTTGTTTCCTTTGTGAAAACACTTGCGTAAGTGTGATCTCTGTGGGCATGAAACCCTCAGGTGACCCATAAATTAAGTACAGTAGAAAAATGTACAGCTTTCTCTGAACTGCTTCTCTGAGAGATCAAACAAGCCCCAGCACTGGTGTGAAGTAGGAGAGGAAAATGAAAGTTACTCAGGGCCTGAAGAGAAAGGCCATGAGACCATCCTGTGGCAGAGAGAGACCAAGGTGTGACATCACTTTCACTGTGACACAAAACTGCAACTTAACTGTTCACAGAGAAAACACCCAAATTAGTAAATAAAGTAGAATAAAGTACGTTCTCTGTCACTGAGACTATTTAGCACAACAGCTTTGTTGAGAGTGAAATGACACACACTCATAAGAGAGAAGTAGCACATTTATTGATATAAAAGAGTGGTTTAACAAAGTTGATGATAAATGTGACAGTGATTTAACAAGATTCAATTGCAAGGCATTTTTGAGTGTTTACTGCATAGAGGATGAGGTCAGAGAGAGCATTTCAGACTCATGCATTCTGAATTTCTTTTCACTGGGGAGTTTAGGTGTGACTGGATGCAGATTTTTTCTGTTTCTATGGCTAGCATGACAAGGGGATCACAGGATTTTACTTTGGTGGAAGCTGATGTGAGCCTGACTAGAAATGAGTGGAAGAAATATCCTATTGTGACTGGCCTAGAGGCCCCATGCATTTTGAGCATAGACTTCCTCCAAAGTGGGCATTTCAAAGACCCAAAAGGATTCAAGTGGGCATTTGGAATTGCAGGTGTAGACACAGAGGGCATTAAGCAATTGAACACCTTGCCTGGATTATCAGAGAACCAATCGGCCGTAGGACTTATAAAGAAGAAACAAGTACCAATTGCCACT
>WEKY01066062.1:0-16241 GCA_013390045.1 Picathartes gymnocephalus
CCTTAGAGATCATCCAGTTCCAGCCGCTCTGCCACAGGCAGGGACCTCCACTAGATCAGCTTGCTCAGAGGTCCATCCAACCTGGCCTGGGACACTTTCAGGGATGGGGCATGCACAATTTCTTTGGGCCACCTGTTCCAGTGCCTCACCACTCTCACAGTAAAGAATTTTTTCTGATATCTAATCTAAGCCTACTCTCTTTCCATTTGATTCCATTTCCACTATAACTACATTCTCTTGTAAAAAGTCCCTCTCCATTTTTCTTGTACACTCCTTTCAGGTACTGGAAGGTTGCAAACACCTCAAAGCCTTCTCTTTTCCAGACTAAACAAACCCAATTCCATCGCTTTTCCTTGTGGGAGAGGTGCTCCATCCCTCTGATCATCTTGGTGGCCTCCTCTGGACTCCAACAGGTTCATGTCTTTCCTGTGCTGGGGATCCCAGAGCTGGGTGCAACACTTCAGGTGGATCTCAGAAGAGCAGAGCTGAGGGACAGAGTCACCTCTCTTGAGCAGGTGGCTTTGCATCAAATCTGCTGCACTTGTATAATTGTTTTAATTTAAAAAGAGAAAATAAAAGGGAAAAAAAATTGCTCTAATTCACTGCTGAAAGAAAATTTTCCAGCTTTCTCTCAGCTGAACTAATTTTATGGGAAACACCAAGAACATCTGCATTTTAGACTGAAAACCAAAATAAAGGTTAAAACCTAAGGGGGAAGCTGAAGAATTTGAGGAAATACCCAGCCTAAAAAATGCACATAGACTAATCCTGAACACAGCAGACCATGAATATCTAATACTACCTGTGCTTGTAAAGTTGGAGGTGTCAGGGAATGCTCCTAGGCCTGGCACTCATCATCTAACGGGAGATAATTCTGTTAGAATTCTATTAATATATACCCTTTTGGCTCATGAGAAATACTACTGTCCTAAATAATCTCCATGTTTCAGGAATTAGAGCTAGGAACTACTCTTAAGAGGCGTTTCTGATGCAGATTCAGTTTCAGATGGATGACAGTCATCCCATGCTAGCTGTCCTTGTTGCTAAGAAATGGTCAAACACATTTTTACTGGATTCAGCACCTAGAATGGACCTGGGCTTCACCAGGCCCCAGAGAATCCCAGTCAGCACATGTTAAGAAAGGTACAGAAGAGCATCACAGTGTTATTGAGTATAAGGAGACTCTTTCAAAATCGCCCCCTCTTTTCCTTCTTCCTCTGCCAAACTTTTGCCTCTGCATTACTTCCTCACAGAAAGCTTCACTGGGTTCATACAAAGCTAGGGCTAGGAAGAGGAACACCTTCATAAAGTAGTTCAGGTGCCACAAGCAAGAGGAGAAAAGAGGAAGCTCGGTGAAATAGCAAATAAACATTGAAATGGTTCAGGTGTGGGGTGGCTTTGTTAAACTGCTAGTGCTGAAAGGAAATGTCATTTACCTTCAAAAGAGCACTAGAATTTATCTTGATATTACACTCATGATGTGTCATCACCACATGGGCACCAACAGTAGCACAACATGGATATAAAAATCCAGGTGACTCAGAAGCATCATCCCCCAAGCACTCCCTCCCTCCTCCCCTCCAAACAGCTAGGAAAGCTCTCAGCAGCTCTACTTCTTGATTCAGTCAGCTGGGTAGTGTCAACATATTGTAATAGCTGGATACAAGTACTTTCATGCAGCTCTCTTAATATAAAATTTTGTCAACAGACATCTAAAACCATAGGAAACAACTTCCAAAACAGTTCAGATGCTCAGGAATGGCCCACCTAGAGTGTGGCACATGTTAGCAATGAAAGGTTGTTTGAGGCTGGCAGGAGAATACACAGAGGATTTCAAAGGGTGTTGGTTTCCACGGTTGTAGCACTCATTACTAATAGATCTGAGCAAGTGTATCGTTACATTGCCAGCATGACAGCAGGCAAAACAGGATCTCAACCAGAATCTAAACACCTGATTTATTATTTCAGAAAAGAACAAACCCAATTGAAGAGGTTATTGCCAAAGGCCTTAACTCCTACAATGTGGATAGTACAAAATATTCAGGCAAAATACTCCTTTTAAAAAGGCTGCTATAAACCAAATATCCCTTATCTTTTTATGTAAAGCTTGAAAAATCCACAAAATAAAAAGCAGGGACAAAGGCATTGTGATTACTGAATGAAAACTCATTTTCTAAAACAGGGTCTTTTATGCAGCTCCAAAGACACAACTAAAATTCAGAGACTATCAGCCTTTTCCCCAAATTTTTCAGAATATTTAATAGGTAACATGGTCCATCATGTCTAAGTCCAACAGCAAAAATATAGTAAAGTTGTTTGAGATATAAAGTCATCATCATGCAACCATAGCTTCTTTCAATCTGAATATCTTGGCTTGGCAACAGATTCCTGCCATTCTGGTGAATTGCAAAATAACCACAACTAGATTTGGTGCCTAATGTCCATAGAAATGAATGCACTAAAATTTTTTGGTGGAGGGACAAGACTGAAACAAATTGAAGAAAAAGATTATTTATATCAGTAAAGACATACAGATAGTGTGAATTTTTAAAAATATACACATGAATGTAAAAGGGTACATGTACATCTATGTATAGGCAGCCTGGTTTTTAGGTGGAGATACACAGGAAAAGATATGTATTTTGTACCCTCTTCTCAACATCCTGAATACCTGTGAATACCTGTTTAAAATAGAAATCTGAAAGCTCTTTCCAGCCTATGCTGCCCACGGGGAAGAATGTCAGAGAGCACCACCTCACTCTGGAAAGTGTGTTTAATTTTAGTTGTTATTTTACTTGATCTTTTACAGAGATATAAGGAATGGAAAGTGTTTTACAAGTCAGTATCATGATGTACTGATCACATAGTAGTTGCCCTCCTAGATTTCCCAAGCTGAAGGCAGACTAAGTCCATTGCCACAGCTTTCACACTTTCAGAACCATTTTTTTCCATTTTAAATTCAAGAAAATTATTACACTAATCAAACCACTATGAATACCACACACACAAAAAGTATCCTCTTTGCTGTGGATTTTGCTTACCTCATTATCCTTCGTTGATCCTCAGAAAATTTCCATGTGAAAGGAAGAGTCAGACCCAAGACTTAAGAATGAAAAGGACTATGGGGGAAATCTCACAAGTTAAAATTTCAAAAAAGTAACCTATGTATCTGCCACATGCTATACTGTTCTTATAATTTAGAAAGAGTATTTAACAAAAACTTTAGTTTTAGCAGAAGTCTAATCTACCTTAGGACGTCAGCCTCACCCCCAAGCTGCCATTAGGGTTGGGGTCAGGTTTTGGGGTGTCACGAGGACTACAGCTCCAGGAACACTGTACCTGGAATAGGCATGACAAGAGGACCATGGCACTTCTCCAACAGCGCTGCTTCCACATTCACTTTTAGAATCACAATAATTTTCCTGCAGTTTAAGTCAGTGTACTTAACACTATAAATATACGTTAAATCAACACAGCACACCGTAATAAGATGCATGAATAATTTTTCAGTATAGTGACATCTTAATGGCAGACTGCTAAGTATGTATTTACACAGTGGTTTTGTAATGCAAGCTCATGATAATTGTTCATTACGTATTATTTTCTTTAGGAAAGAAAATCTTCCTTATATATCAAATTTAAAATTGTATGACTAATGGTACTACCAACATGGTAAATATAGAGAAGGATACAAATAAACAGATACCTGAAACTAGCATATTGCAAACACTGCCTCAAGATTACACTTTTGGGAAACCACCTAGTGTGCCTAAAGGACACAGACTAACTGAAAACCGAAAGTACAGTTTGTTTTATGTGGTTGCTCATATGTTCATAACGCTGAAGCATTTGGAGGATATAAATCATCCAAGATACAAGAAAATTGGAAAAGCCACAAAGCTACTAAAGTGCTAGGACCTAGACAGACCTGAAAAGCTGTTGCCATGTCTTAAAATGAATGCTGTGAAATATTGAACATATTGTAGCATGAAAACTTAGGTCTTTTCCCTCATTCTCTGGTCCATATCCATGAGTGGGAGGAAAGAGGAGAGGTGAAAAGCCACAGGCACTTAGCCCCTGATCAGCACACATGGAAAGGCAAGTGAGTTGCTCTATTTACCTTTATTTCATCCTGTGGAATTGTCCCGCTTTGTGGAAAGCTACAAACCTCTACATTTAAACTAAATTACTTTCTTAGTCTGTGAGAACTTGGCTTGGTGAACGGGCTTTACAAAACCTTCCTGCGCAACCCGCACATAAAGCTCTCATAAATACATCAGCGTATCAGGCAGCTCGCTGTGAGCAGGGGCAAGGGTGAACTTGCACTTACTGGAAATTTCGAAATTACCTTTTTGAAATGCCGCTATGCTGAAAAATCTTCCTAGGACAAACACGGAGGAGATAAGTGACTGCATGAGACAAAGCTTTTCTCACTTCACTTGAACAATGACTGTACACCGGATGGGGCTCTAAGCAACCTGCTCCAGTGGAAGGTGTGCCGTGTCCTGGCAGAGGAGTTGGGACCAGATGACCATTAAGGTCCCTTCCCGCACATCATTCCTTGGTTCTATGCAGTGAACAATTCATTGCGGCGATCTGCGCTCGACTCTGGCATCCTGCATCATCTTTCGAGAGCAGAACTCACACACCCCGCCCGCCCCGCGACGGAGGGGGATGCTCCCCGGTAGTATCCCCATCGGACGGGGTGGGGGGATGCTCCATCCACGGCCCGAGGGATGCGCTCCCGCGACTCCCGAAGGGTGAGGCTGCTGCCGCAGCACGGCCCTCCGGGGTACCGCGCTCCCTCGGCTCGCTCCTCCCATCGCGGCTGCTCCGCCTTCCCCGACCCGCGAACCGTGGGACGCTTTTTACCGTGAGGAAGTGCCTCGTCGGTGGGGTGGAAGGAGGAGAGAGCTGCTGGCCAACTGGAGAGCAGGCGGGGCGGGGAGGTGCGCGGGGAAGCGAGGAAGTGTGGGGAGAGGAGCGGCGCTGCGGGCCCCGCCGCGCCCGGCCGAGTGCGAGCATGAGCGGCGGGGATGGCGGTGGGGGTCGGGCGGGCGCCCTCAGCTACGGCCTCCCCTCCATCCCTTCCAGCAAACTCCCGGACTTGCGTTTTATCAGCCGAGGCGCTTACGGGACCGTGTCCTCCGCCCGCCACGCCGACTGGAGGGTCCCGGTGGCCCTCAAATGCCTGCAGGGGCCGCTGCTAGACAGGTAACGGGGCGGGCAGGGGGCCGCCGCCGGGGGCATCGCCGGGCTGAACCCGCCTTCCCTAAACCAGCCCCCAGAAAGGGGTCGAGTTGCCGGTCGAAGATACCGGCGTGGGTTTCTGAGGCTTGTGGGAGTCAGATCCTGGTGTTTCGGTAGGCAGCCTTGCTTTAATTCCACGGGGAACGGGAATCCCACGAAGGTGATTCAGCTCGGGCCAAGTGAAAGCACGGACCGGCCCCGCAGCTTCCTCTCTTTCGATTGTTGTAAAGGGGTGGTTTCTGTCTCAGTCTGTGAGACGCTAAGTTGTTTCTTTGGAGGTTTTTTCTTCACACTGTGCACCTTGAGCCCTCCTCAAGGTGGGATTGACAGAGTTTGGCTTCTTGCTGGGTCTTTTGGTTGCTAACCATTTTGCTGAGGTATCAGCAGGATGTTAAAGTACACTGATTACTATAGGTTTGGTGTTTACATAGAGAGAGAAGTATAGGGAGTATACTGTTCCATCCACTAGAGATTGCTTCTAGAAGAAGCTTCTCTGAGACAACACAAAATTATTATTTTTCCTGAGATCTCACAGTACTGAGAGAAGCTAATTTAAAATAAGAGGCTTGTAGGCCCACTTGTGCAACTGGTATTTTCCATATAACAGTCGGGTTCCCCATTTTCCAGGTGCCCAAGTGGCAGCATATTTATTAGAGGAACTGTTGTGTAAGGTGGCAGCAAGTTGTACTTTTTCATTCATCTCTGTCTTACTCAATCCCCATAGTTCCAATTCGTTAACATAACAATGCAGATTTGCCTCTTGTTAGTCTGTCTGAAGCCTACCTGACTGTAAACCTGTCTCTGAGTCTTATCTTGTTTTCAAGCTTTATTGCCTCAGGTTTCTTTGATCCAGTATTAGGCCCTTAGGTAGGAGAGCTTCACTCAGAAAGGCTTCTAGTCTCGTGGCCCAGTATACTAGAATATAAAACAAGTTGTTCTAAGCTCTTTCACCGCTTATTAGCCAGGTTTGTATATACGCAGGCTTTATCTCTGAAATCTTGCCAGAAATGGAATCTCAGTTATGTTGTGTTTTCTGGTAAGTTGGGGGGAGGGAGGGAGCAGGTGTTGTGGGTTTTTTGTTGTTTTTGTTTTTTGGGGGGAGGGTTTGTTGTTGTTGTTGTTTTGGAATTTTTTTTTGTTTAAATGTCTACTTAAATCCCTACTCATTGGAAATACAGCATTTATCCTCAGAGCTCAGCTGGGAGGAATCACCAAGGCTATTTTTAGCCTTGCAAGAATTTGGATTAGTGGCACATCTAACCTGTGAAATTATGATTAAAAGGGCAAGTGAAGTAATCAGCATCTTTCAGTCACCTACCATAAATCATGCAAAGCCCAGAAATGCTATCAGAAGACTGAAAGCTGTAAAAAATTCCATTATACCCGAGTCTCTGCAACAAGTGCTTTGTTGGTTGTATAGCAGGCAATATAAAATGCCAGCCTGTAAGTGTTGTCAGGAAAAGGGATGAGTTCATGGTGCCATGAATTCCCCAAGTGGGAAGTGTGTCCTGGGCATCCCAGAATATGGTGTGTGATCAGCCAAAGAACAAAGCCAGCTGGGGAGCTGTTGTGGGAATGTGCTCATTTAGGCATTACTCAGTGCCTTTCTGGTATGGAGCAGACAAAGGTGAAGTGACTGACAGACACAGGAATAGACTTTAGTGTGTCGCAATCTGTTTCCAGGCTACAGCTGAATGCCATGCTAATGTGCCTTACTGTTTGGGAAAACCCCAAACTTCCTCAAACCTAGTCATTTCTGAAGAGAGGGAGGAAGGCACAGAGTTGTGTCTTCCATCCCATGCTTTTCTCAAATGCTGCCTTTTTACTTCTGTCGTTTCCTAGAGTTTCAGTCCTGTAAGTCTTTTTTCATCACATAGTTAAAGGGACCTTAATTTCATATCCATCTAAATTCAAAGTTTTCTGCTGTTAAGAGCTGCAGGCTTTAGTTCACAAGGCTTCCTCTTTTCGCCATATATCCTGACAACCTTTTCTTGGTGAGTGCTAGACTCGCCTTGATGTGTCCAGACTGCCCTGAGTGCTCCGGGGTGTGCCCTGAGCTCGATGGGCACAAGCCAGCTCTCACCCTGGAGCTGTACCTCCGTGCTGTGCTGAATAAATCGTGGTGGGCATAGCCCTGGCCCCAGCACAGCCCTGTTGCTTCTGAGTCAAACTGGCTCACATCCAAAGGATCAATCTTAAATGTGCTGTAAATGTCCTGTATTTGAATATCCTGGTCACGTACTTGTACCTGTACCAGGCTCCACTGGTATAAGACCTAAATCATTTTTTCGCTGAATTGTGCTTCATGATCCAACTATCTTCGTTGACAACAAACCCATTTTTTTCAAGGTTATCTGAGCTGTAAGGCATAAAAAATAGTTTCTATTTTTAGGGATAGAATAATACTCAATCTTAAGTAAAACTTGACCTTCTCAATTCAACGTGCTGCAAGGTCTGAATTTGTAAAGATGCATCAAAGCCACATTTATGAGGAGTTTTGAGGTAACAGAGTGGATCCACACAGTCAAATTCAGGCATCCAGACATCATGAGTCTCGTCTGTTCCTGCTTCCTGTGCATCTAGGGGATGTTTTTTTCAGAGAGTGATTTAAAGCAGGGGCTCAGGGGGAATCATTTGAGGGAATGATTTATGTGAAAACAAAGCATAGTTAATTGCTCCTTTTCCTTCAGAAGTTGAAAGTGCATTTGTTTAGCCCCTATTATTTTAGTGTACATTGGAGTCCACTAAATTTAAATGGTTGGAGAATCACCTGTATTAAAATCTCCACTCTCTAGGAGACAAATACTGGGCCTGAGTGAAAACTCAGGGCTTGAAGGTGTTCAGTAAAGTGGGAGAAATGCAACTGGTTGTTACAGTTATGGTTACAAAGAATGGTGGAAGCTGGAAGTTCTGACTGTATCCTTATTACTGGAAACGTGGATGAGATGTGTGATGGACATAGATCTGTGTGGTACAACAAAACCAGGGAAGCTGTCATGTATCTGCATTTGCAGATTCGAATTTGTCTTACACTGACTTGTTCTCAAAACAGCATGGTAGAAATCAAATGGTGAAAAGGTGGTGGTACTGCATACAAGGATATAATTGACAGAGAATAGAGTGAACCCAGCATTTGTGTTGAATTTTCTAGTACTGGTATGGTAATGTATTTTATTTGTTTGCTTGTTTTCTTTAAGTGATAGAAACCACCTTCTAAAAGAAGCAGAGATACTGCACAAAGCCAGGTTTACTTACATTCTGCCAATTTTGGGAATTTGCAACGAGCCTGAATTTCTGGGGATAGTAACAGAATACATGATAAATGGGTCATTAAACCAGTTGTTGCATGGGGTAAGTGTACTTATGGTCTTTAAATATTATACCTGTTTCAAGTAGGTTGCAATTTCTATACTTAATTAGTATAGTAAAGTATTTTATTTATAATATTTCATGCTAAAAGACAATCAATATCCCTATTGGTTTTTGATGCTCAGATAGACCTTCTGTATCTCAAAAAGACAACTAAACTTGGCTGACTTAAATTTTGTTAAACTTTTTCCTTTAATATTGTAACCTATAACTAGCTTTATGTTGAATTACTACATACAGTCATTTTAAAAATCTCAGTTGTTCTCTAATTAGATTCTGAAATACTTACACTTGCTTCAGTTTGGGTTTCTGAATTACTGACATTACAAATAATGATCTTTTTTTTCATGAGTTTGAATATTTTTTAAAAAATTGAAGATTCTGACTTTAGGTTATAGAAGCCAAATATTGCTAATATAAACAGGTATGAATATTTCTAGCAGATTTTATTCTCTGAGTAACTTCTCCTGTGCTGAACTCTCAGTTGCTCCCTTTAGCTTGGACTGAAGATACAGTGTTGCTACTGCAAAGCTACTGCAGTTGTGTTTAGTGCTCAGCAGCACTAAAGTCTCTTCTCCACTTTAGTCAATACACATCTTGTGCCTTAGACAGCTCAACTGTGTGTTTTTCATAAAGGCATTAGTGTCAATATAACTTTCAAGATTTCCGTTGAGTTTTACTACCTTTTTCTTGCTGTATTATTATTTATGAAGATAGTACTTTGTGCATACTTTCAGTTCAGCTTTTTGTTCCCCAGTGTCAGTCGAAGATATGATTTTTGCCATTCTTTGTGTAGGACTCATAAATTGTGTGTTGCAAGTTTCATGCAGAAGTTCGTCTATAATTCATATTTCCACATGAATGAGTAATGTAGCAAATGTTCAACATCATGTATAGCAGTCATGAACTACTATGTGAATGCTAGGGAATGGAAACATAGCACTGCATAATTACTATTTTTTTAATAATGTTTGTTTTAACAGATAATGAGTCTTAATGCTCCATTTTTTAAGGCGTTTGTGTAAAGTATGTTTTAAAGGATTACTGCTTGCCCAAGTCACTTTCTTCTTCTTATAAAATAAGTCTTTGTGTGTACTGTTAGATCAGAACAGAGGATTATATTCTGGTTTTGTGGTTTTATCTTGGCAGAAAGATGTATATCCTGACATTCCCTGGTGCCTGAGATTCCGCATTCTTTACGAAATTGCGTTGGGAGTAAATTATTTGCACAACATGGATCCTCCATTGCTGCACCATGACTTAAAAACCCAGAACATTTTGCTGGATGACGAGTTTCATGTCAAGGTAGGGTTATTTAATTCTTACGTTCTTCAGCATCCAGAATGAGTGAAAGTGTTTTCATTATTGTAGAGGAAGAAGGGTGAGATTGTGGCCACAGAGAGAGGATGTAATTGTACGGTGAACTTTTTCTTCTATCGTTGCAGGCGGAACTTCAGAGTTTTTCTTTGGGAAACTCCGTATTACTCAGTTTTGGATTTTATCTCTCTGAAAAGATAGACAGAATTTAGTTTGTTTCTGCTGTAGCAGTAGCTGATACTCAGTAGTGATGACACTCTTGTTTGTCAGCCTTCCAAGGGTAGCTGCATCTGGCCCTTTCTGAGAAGAAAATAGAAAGTATTCCTGCCTGAGATGTTCTGACAGGTTACTTCTGATAGGCAGTAGGTGAAATTCAAATGTTAATGCACCATTTGATACTTATCATGCAATATGGACATATCTGTTCTGTTGGTGTAGTATAAGAACATGTAAAACATGACTGCAAAATCTTACCATGCTGGAAGGTGGCTTTTGTGAAGCTCCTTAGGACAAGGAAACATACATGCAGAAGTATCAGTAGTTTAAAACTTTAATTCTGCCTTTTAAAATATCACTGCCATGATGTGAAAAAGAGACTGAAAGTACTTCTGACAAGTGTTTAGGTGCTTTCATAATAGCAAGAGTTGGGTTTGTTGTTTCTTGGTTTTTTTTAAAAGATCTGTTTCTATAATTGATAGTATATGTTGCTCACGTAAATGGAAATAAGAGATATTTTGCACTGAATTTATACTTCAAAAGTGAATGTTTGAGTTGTTACCATAAGATGAATCTCTCTGTGAGTCCTTTGATCAAAGATCCACTGCTGGTTTCTTCTTTGTCCATTGCACAGAAATGTTTCTTGGCAGCAAAGTGCCTCACGTGGCTTTGTCTCTGCTCACACCCTCAGCAGGTCATACTTCCTCCCACTCAATTTTGCTGGTATTGCCATCTCTCAAGCTTCCTGATAAACCTGATCAGGGAACTAGTCCAAGTCATTTTTTTATCTACTCTCTTTTTTATCCCTAACAGCTTTGGTGTGGCCTAGTGCTCTGCCTGATCACATCTGAACAGTTTCTTTGCTGAGGCAATTGAAGAGAAGAGCTTAACTCATGCATACCTGCCCTGCCTCCTGTAAGGAGTGTCCTTAGGGTCTTAATTGAAGCAAGATTCTCTAAATTAGTACAGTTGACAGGAAATGCAAACAAGGTTATCATGCATGCCAAATAAAAGAGATACCGCATATGTATAAAAGTAACACCATTCACAGAGTGCTTCTGACTGTCCCTGATCTACTGAATGAGCAAGAGTTAAGACCAATTACAATGAGGAAGGCTTGATGAGAGTGAGTTGTAGAGAAGAAAGGTTACTTTTCATCGTGGATTTTGATGTATGCTTTTCAGAAAGCTTGTTTCTGTTATCTTAGTTGCCACAGCGCTTGCACAGGCATTTTTGTTGAAAATATTTTTGCTATTTTGGAAATGCTGGACAAGTGCAGAGCTGGTAGCTGGCTGCTTATCTCCCATGTATGCCAGACAGTGCAGCTCAGCTAGCAGGTGCATTCAGCTAAATGTTTCTCTCCCTGTCCCCGTGACCTAATCTGACATTGGCACCCTGGCTCGTGGATGTCTAAGGATGTAAACTGAAGTCAATTACTTCTTCATGTAGAACCACAGTAGCCTGTAGAAAGGAGCAAGGCCCCAGAGTGCACAGTAAAGAAAATGTTCAGCAACTTTTTGCAGCACAGAATTTCAGAATATCAAACTTACTAATTCAAGATTAATACATTATAGTTTTGGGAGTGAGGTGAAGTGCCCTACATTTTTTCTGTGAGAGGAACTGCCTTGGGATATTGGCAAGCTGAGTTATGTACAGCCATTATGATTTATACTAAACTTGTGCTTTCTGCACAACCAGGAAGTTACAAGTAATCAATGATTTTTTTGTTTGCTTTTATTAACACAAGGAAGTGATTTTCTTCATATGGCACAGCTATCTACAGCAGATTCCTCAGCCATGGTGTACATGAGTCCTTCCTTAGAAGAACAGGATAGGGCAGTGCTGTAGGGATAGAATGAGTCATGACCTGGGAATGCTTTATGGACTGGAGTTGATGTTTCCTGTTGCTAGGAGAGCCACATACTTTTTGTGTCAGGTTAAGAGCTTTGGGTGACCCCTGCTTCTGGGCATATTTCAGGAATTTCTAACAACTGTCAGCAGATAAATCCAGTTTTTCTTGTCAGAACAACTGATTTGACCTTTCCAGATAGCAGATTTTGGCATGTCCAAATGGCGTGTCATATCCATGTCGCAGTCACGAAGTGAATCCTCTTTGCCGGAAGGAGGGACAATTATCTACATGCCACCTGAGGATTACAACCCCAGTCAGAAAACCCGGGCAAGTGTGAAGCATGATATCTACAGGTAACTCCTGTTGTTCTCTACTGGGGTTTGAAATCTGAACTCAGATTTGATTTACTGAACTTAGATTTTAACATATTCTCAGCAATTTTGTTATTTTCAGTGATAATATCGTAGCTGTGTAGGCAAAATGAATTGGGAAATAAAGAATTGAGTGATAGCTGGATTTAGTGACTCACTTCTTTTGTACTGTGACAAGTGTAATGCTCCAAAAATTAAGCTGAGACTACAGAAATAGGTAGGGGAGACTGGTTTCTGTAAATGAGTGTACACATACAGACAATGCAAGGAAAGAAGAAAGCCATTCACACCATTAAGTCAATGCACATACTCTTGTAATTTATGTAATCAAATAACATTATTTGCAGAATGTACTTGGGGGTAAGAAGAAAATGTATTTTTGGAAAGGAAGTAGATAAAAACAGGATAGTGGGGTTGGAGAAAGTAGTTATTGCAATCTCCTTAAAGAATAATTTACTTTATGAAAATTGTGGTATTTTTATGTTGGGCAGTTCTGAGTGCAAGTAGTAGAATGGTAAGTAGAGTGCTGGTGACCCATAGAACAAAAGGAAATCTCTGAGGATATTAGAGTTACAATTGACTGGTCTGAAATGGTTTGGAGGTGCTCAGAGATAAGTTGGAGGATTTGGGGAGGAATTGTAATGTAAAGGAATATTGAGGAAGCATTAACTGGCCAATTACTGTGACAAAGTCCATCACTCTGGTGCAGTCTCCTACCTTTACCTTCACTGATCTCTGACATGGTTGTATCTTGATGAGGGATGACTCAGTCTCAGAGGGTCCTACTGACTTCCAGGGAGACCACTATTTCTCTTAATTATCCCTCACCCTTAAGAAGCATGTGAAGTTCCTTGACATTCCTATCCAAAGAATATAGATGACAACATACCTGCTCTCCTTACCCTTTGATAAGAAGATATGGGTAAGGAAAACATTGAAAAGAAAAAATAGTGTATTAAGAGGACAGAAAGGGCGACTGGCAGCTGAATGAATAGGTGGAGATGAAAAAGACAAATGTTTTTAGTAAAAATATAGTATTTTCAAAGGAATAACAACCTAATGGGAGAAAATAAGTAGAAGGGTGTAGAAAACAGATAAATTAGGACAGAAAAAGATTATGTGAGAAGAAAGAAGAGACAGACGGCATTGGAAAGACAGATACTCAAGGCAGGAAGACATGAAGGTGCAGAGACAGTGAAGGACCACCAGAAAGGCCACACAGGAGGATCTGTGCTCATGATCAAAAGGAGATGCTACAAAGCAGAAATAAGAAAGGAAAACAGGAGTGGTGTAAAGGGGAATGCTGCAGTGTTGTAGAACTAGAAAATAATCTTTTACTGTAGAGAGATTCCAAACCGAATGAAAGTTATTATTAAATATTTGGATATTTTCTGGATGTCTCATTAGTTGATAACAGTTGACTGTTGTTGAGATATTGAAGCTAATTTGTGAGGAAGGATCTTTCTTAAAGAAATTGTTTAAACAACTGTCAAGCAGCATTAACTTTCTACAAAAGGTTTGCTTTACCAAAAAAGTCAGCCTGCATGGATTTATCAGAAAAACATCAAAAGCAGAGTTTCTGACAGGGAGGACTGCTTTTATTAAAAGCTACATGAGTAAATTTTATCATTGAAGAATGTTAAAATGTAAACAGAAGAAATAGTTAGGAAAACTCAATTTATATGATTTGATTTTAAGCATCAGTTATTTGTTTCTTACTTCATTTTTTTGAATTCTTACTTGGTAGCTGTTGGATGGTACAGTGCTCTAAGGCAGTGAAATGTAACCTGTATGCAAAATTTGGTACTTCTTAGTGATGCAGGAAGGACGATCTATACATTTCATACCAGGGATGGGGAGCAAGCCTTAAGAGCAGTTGATCAAAGTGATTATTTTCTACAATGACACTGTCACAATGCTTATAAAGACTTGGACTGAAAGCATGGAGATACACACTTGTCAGCACCTTGCATGTGTTCTGCCATTATGGAAGCACTGAAGCGTCAGCCTGGATTGTCTTTTCTAAATCCGAGTAGTGGAACTGGGTATTTGAATATGGGGTGGGATTAATATTAGGACCTTTTGGGATAAATAATGGAATGGAGCTTCATTCAGATATAGTAGAGTATGTGAGGAAAAATTGGAGAGAAGGACTGAGCATTCAATGCTGCCTTTAAATGAAATCATCTAACCTTATTTAAATTACAAAGTTGTTTAAAGTTACCTCTTTTTAGTATATCCTGGTGGCTGAAGAGAGTGACTAGTTTACTAAAGATGAGGCAAGTTTGTATTCACTGAACCACTGCCATTCATGTTGGTGTGAATGGAAAAGGTCACTGGTTTGAGTAAGCCTATGTGTGTTCAATCCCCTGGCATTAGTTCAGAGTAGTCTTTCCAAGAGTCTCTTTTGGAAAGTGAATGCTGTGTGTGTCATCTCTCCCTATGGAGAAGATTGCAAATGTTGAAAGCATCTATGGGAGGGGGAGGAAGCTGGAGTGGGCATCCCAAGTGCAAGTTTGTGTTGGGGTAGAGCTGTGGGTCAAAGCCATCCTCCCTGCTAATACCCAGCTTCCCTAGGGAATGTCAAGGAGTGTCAGTCTATACTAGGCAGATGCCAGAGTATTGCAGCTGGGACAGAGCTGTTGGCTCTCTAGGGCTCACTTTAATTTGCATGCTGAGATTTAAACTCCATGTACGTAATTCACAACATATTAGTAGAGCCAAGTTAATACAGATTTGAAATAGGAGTTTATATGCTATGGATCTTTTCTGTACTTAATAGTATTAACTAGTTCCAGTTGAAGTCACCCTCTAGTTTTCATATATTCATATCATTA
Organism: Picathartes gymnocephalus; assembly: GCA_013390045.1. Lineage (NCBI taxonomy): Eukaryota > Metazoa > Chordata > Aves > Passeriformes > Picathartidae > Picathartes > Picathartes gymnocephalus. The sequence continues at coordinate 15,213 of WEKY01066062.1, forward strand.
TTTTAGTTGGCTATAGTCAGTCCCATGTGTGCTTGCAGGGCCATTTTACCAAAATGTTTAAAATAAAATGTAAAGCTGAGCATATTGTGTTGTTAAGTGTTGATAGTCTAAAATAACACCTTTTGTGCTTTTTATACTGTAAACAGTTACGCAGTTATCATGTGGGAAGTGATGTCAAGGAAACAGCCATTTGAAGGTAAGGCCATGTCTTCCTTCCATTTATTTTTCCTGCCTTACCTAGAGGTTAAACATGAAACCTAGGGACTTTATTTTAGAGGTTACTTTCTAGTAATTCACCTTTTAAGCTTGTTGAAGAACACTTTGAAATACTTTTCAAATTAGACTCTTTTTTTGTTATATTTTCCTTTTTTAATTACAGTGTTGTTTCATAAATTAAAAATTCTTTTTCATTAATTAAAAAAGAAACATCATTTTATTTGGATGAGCTATAAATTCTATGTCTGCAAACCGAATTACTCCTCCTATATAGTAAGTTCTTTATATTGCATGTATTTTTAATGACTTCACAATGTCTGTTTTGACAGAAGTTATAAACCCCTTGCAGATAATGTACAGTGTGTCACAGGGACAACGACTAGACTTGAGTGAAGGAAGTCTGTCAATGGACATTCCTCATCGAAGGCTTATCATAAGATTGATGGAAAGTGGATGGGCACAAAACCCAGATGAAAGACCATCGTTCTTAAGTGAGTTTACCTTGTCAGATTTCTGTTGAACATGGTACTTACAGGGCAAGGTTATAGTTGCAAAGGGGAAGAGTTAAAGATACCAGGAGATCCGTGTGCTTGGCCTTACAGCTTATGATAAGGTGCTTGGCTGCTTCCTTTGTGTCCGTAAACAAACTTTTATGAATGGAATTATGTGTGTGCCATAAAACCAGGTTGGTTGTTGGAATCTTGTGCATTTACCATCTCTCTAAAAAAGCAGCATGTTTTGTTTAAGCACTTGTGTTTGGAGGCTTTTGTGTATTGGTGAAGATAACTTGGGGTTTTTAAAGGTGGGGGGGGG
>WEKY01066063.1:0-10617 GCA_013390045.1 Picathartes gymnocephalus
TGTAAGAAGGCTTTGCTCTACATAATAGAAATTATTATATTTTATAGAATATTAATTTTGATTATAAAATGTTTAAGCATAGAACTAGTCTTCCCTGCAATGAGAGTAATGTATGTATCTACAAACTGGAAATTATGCAAATTGCATACATTTAAATATCATGTGAGGCCTTTCTTTCTAAATACAAAAAATATTTGATCATATTATTAGGGGATAATGTGCCAAGAGTGCAACTCTGAGAATACTGTTGTTACTTGTCTTGTGACGAGTCCTTTCTTACAGGAGGAGGTTGTAAAGGATACATATTTCATCCACACACCACAAACTATCTACATTTCAGCAGATGTTTTCTCACAGCAGAAATTCTGGAAACAAAAAGTCAGCCTTCCTAACCACAAGATATGAATCACACTACCGTATCATGGAAACCAAGATGATGCACATTCAGAAATAACAAATAAAATCAAAGATAGCAGTCTATTTTCATAGTTATAGTTCTTAAGAATTTCTACTGGAAACCTTGTTTGCTTTATGAACAAATTTAATTGTATAGTTTACTTATGAATGAGACAGATTAAATTCTTCCATCTCTGAGTAGTTTTAGTTTATACTTAGCCTCTTATTCTAAATTATGTCTCACTGGGTTTTATGAACATGAGAGGTTACTAGTAATTAAATTTTTCAAGAATTAAAAGTAGAATTGATTTTAATTTCTTGAATCCTTCCATCACTTTTTTTTTTTGGCCATAGCATACTCTAGATTCTCATTCTTTCCTTCTTGTAGAACCACAGTTTCATCATTCCAGGACTGAGGAGTCATGACCTGCTTCTATTCTGACCATCAGGTGCCTGAGAATTGAAAAATAATTATTAAAAAATCTAAGTTTATGGGCATCTTTACTTTTACATAAGGTTTGTTGCATCCCAGCTGCTACTTCTGCAGATGGGTGTAACCTTGCAGGGAGATGTCTAACCCAGGTCTAACCCAGCCGTGTCTCTGCACTGTGACACAAACAGCCAAGGCAGCACCAGTGTCTCTGCAGTGTGGTTTGCTGGAGGGATGCTGGATCAGCCTGTGCTGTGCTGGGACATGTGGCTTTCCCAGCAGCTGTAGAGCTGGCTACAGTACAGGGCTCTGCTGGGGGCACTGCATCTCACTCTAAAAGGTCTCCACTTCCTTTGTTCTTGCACTGTGTTCAGCACCTCCCTTTCTTCCCCTTCATCAATATGCTTATTCTGCTGTCCTTGAACACACAGTACTTTTTCTCAGGACTCCTAGTAGTTACCCAATATTAGTGTTGTTTTAATGTCATCACACAGTCTATGTTGTAACTGTAGTGTAGATGGGTGAGGAGAGAGGAGAGAGACAAGGCACTCAAGGCAGATGAGTCTCGAACACAAGTGTAAGTTTGGTGTGCCTTGTCTTCATGAAGGAGTTGTAAATCTGACCTACTTGGGGTTATCATCTTACCTCCCACAGGCAGCTAAACTCTAACACGTCTGAATGTCCTAAAGACATTTGTGAAAGGCTGGAAAAGATGGATCAGCCTGTCACAGAAAGTAAATGTATAGACGTAAAAATCCCCTCAAATATATGCATTTTGTTAGCAGTCAGACAAGATTAATGCAAATAAAATTCATTCACCCTATCAGAATTATTAGAAAAAGCTCTGCTCTGGATCTGTACTTTGGTCTCATCACAAATTTTGAGATTTTAGCCCATGAAATACAGGGCAGTTTGGCAGAATGGAGATGTTTACCTCCCTTTTCCCAGCTCTTCTTAAGCAACCATGATCTCTCTTGTTTTTAAAGACTCTGTATGACATAATAAGCATGTATGTATTTAACAAAATCCTAATTAAAAATTTTAAAACTAAATTAATACTAATGTCCTTTATTGTTCTACCATACTGCAGGGCAGAAACCCAGCAAATAAATGAAACTGAATGCAACAGAACTCTGCCTTCAGCTAAAGTTGAGATTATTAATGCATGCAGACAGGTCAAATACTGTTGTGGTTTCACATCAGTTTCTTCTGTTTTACTTCCAGCTTTTTGAGAGCTCCCCTTAGGTAAGGAAGACATCTGTTTATGTCTGAAAACAATAGATATGCTCAAGCTGGAATGTGAAGGAGGTTTCTCTTCACAAAACAAGCACAGCGCTCTCCTGGCAGGCTTGCCAGAGGGCACAACATAGCTAAGAATATGAACTGCTCCACTTACCGTCTCTATACAAACACAAGGCTTTTCTCCAAACATGCCCTTGATGATACGAGAGAATGTATCTGAAGCTAACAGTGCAGTATTCCAATTTATTTCCTGACACTGGGATAAACCTATCCATCCAACTCACAAAAGTGGGTTGCTTCCTGCGTAGTATCATTCAGATTATTATAGTGCAAAAAACCAATAATAATAAAGAGGCAATGTGCTGTATCAGCAATAAACTTATGCATGGATAGGGCAAAATACTGGCCAACCTACAGGAGGAGAGTTTTTGTCCTCATTTTTCATGAAATTAGTGTTTAGCCTTAAATGTCTACAATTATTCATGCAATTAAAGATGTAGCCTATAGAAATTAAATCAGGTCTACATTAACATTTTTTTTTAAATATTTGGCTAAGTTTTAAAGAATCAATCATAAATAAATTACATGTACACTACTAGTATGAGATCAGTTAGAGGTAATGCCTTGGCAATGATATTTCCTGCAAGCTATGGTGAGAATAGAAAAACACATTTGGAGTGCATTCATTAAGTTAACATAGTCTACAATTAATAAAGAATTATGATTCACTTTCTGGGAACAACATTAAAGGAGCTTCAGGACATAGTATTTCAAGAAAGAGAATTCGGGAAGTCCTGTGATAGTGTGGAGCTGCATTTTTTAATCATCCAGGACAGTGATTACAAGGGCAGGGGAATTGGTGATTTCTTTTCGTAAAAATGAATCACAGAAGTAAGTGCTGGAATCTGACAATCAAAATGAAACCTCACTAAATTATACAGGTAACTAGCAATATAGTTCTGAAACATAAGGAAACCACAGGTTTCTGGCAAGAGTTTTCTCAAGAAAACTTGGAGCAGTGAGAGAAGATATAAAGCACAGAGCAATTAGACTGTTTCCTCTTTTTTACCATTGAAGACTTAAGAGTTTAGCAGACGATTTTGGTAAGAAAATTACTACTTTTCTATTCATGCATGTTTCAATTCATATTGACATACATTTACATGCATTTACATATGCTTTTCTTTAAGTTTTCAAATAACACAGTTGTTGAGAAACCAAGAGTGAATAGAATTAATTTTAATTCATATGCTTATTTCAGATGCATCTTCAGCAAAAGTTTGGAGTAGAGGTCCCTGCTTCCAGGAATGGTTTTGATGTTTTTCACAGATGATCTAATATACACGCATACATGGCATTTTAGTTGTGTCCCTTAGCAGGTATATTGTTTCTGACTGGGATGGAGTTTATTTTCCCAAATCAGCCCTCACAGTGCTGTGCTCTGCATTGACAGCTGGAAAAGTGTTGATAACACACCAGTGTTGGCACTACTGCTGATAAGAGCTCCCACAGGCATCAGCTCTGTCCAGCATTCCCGCCTCACCAGCAGGCTGGTGGTGGGCAAGACCTTGGGAGACAATATGGCCAGGACAGCTGGCCCAAACTGACTAAAGGGATACTCCATAATATTCCATATCATGTGTCTTCTCAGCAATAGAAGGGAAAAGAAAAGAGGAGGGGGGTGGGAGAGTGGGGTCAGGGATCATTTGTTATTTACGTAATTTTTCTTCTGGAGCAACTACTACATATACTGAAGCCCTGCTTCCTGGGAAGTTGCAAGACATCAACTTCTGATGGGAAGCAGAGAATAAAATATTTTTGTTTCCTGTGCTTCTGCATGCATGACCTTTGCTTTTGCTTTATTAAATTGCCCTCATCTTGACCCATGAGTTTTTTACAACTTATTTTCTCCCTGGCCTGTCCAAGTGAGGAGGGGAGTTACAGAGCACTGGATGGGCAACTGGCATGCAGCCAAGGTCAGCCCAGCACAGCAGGGTACTCCAACCCCCAGACTAGGTTCTTTTCTGACTGTTTTCCTTTCCACCCTGTGACAACTCTGTTCTCAGCAGTACAGATGCATCAGCTTCAGCTGCCAGAGCAGCATCTCATTCAGGCTTCTACTCAGACCTGTGGTTAGGAAAGAGATACTGGAGACCCCAGGATCAATTCTCTCCAGTTTGAAGAGTCCAGTACTACCCACTTCCTGTGGCAGTATCGACCTTCATCAGACTTAACTTCATATCATACTTCTCAGATTTTCCTGCAAGACTTCGATAAAGCAACTCTCTCCTGTGAGCAAATGTTCTCAAATGCTGAAAATGCTGGTCAGAGGGAGGGAGATCTGACAGTTCTGAGACTTTTAATCTACAAATATCATATTCAAAACCTGGCAGTCCCTGAAATGGATGAAGTAAAATTAAAGTTATCAGATAGTTTCAGCATCATTCAGACAGATTCTGCTCTATTCTATTATGAAATGATAAGAAGGCTAGTCCTGCTTGTATAGAGAAAGAGGAACCAGATCCTATGCCATAATTTCACACTTCTCTAATTCTCTTCAAAAGAAAGGAAAAGCAGATTATGTTCCCTTCCTTCTTCTCCAGCTAAATTGCAATTCTTCCCTGAGACTTGTTCACTTACCATCAGGTTAATAGTAACAATAGTACGTTTAATAAATAGTACTTTTTTAAAATAAAAACTAAAGAATTTTCTAATGTAAAGTAGAAACTTTAAAGGTAAATGTAAAAGCATAACTTATCTCCTCATCTTCCTTTTCCATTCTGCTTTTTTAAAAGTCTTTCTTCCTGAAATTGTTATCTGTCTCTGTCTCACATTCCAACTCTATTACAAAAAACCTCTTACTAAGCCTTTTTTTTCCTCTAGTAATCTTTTATCCACCCTCTAGCAGAAAGATGAAAGGCAGGTAATTTGTCTGCAGAGTCTCCAGATCGATGAAAAGCAAGAGACTCTGTGCACAGAGGAAGTTCTAACATGACTAAAGAAAACATCCCAGAAATGCATTTCTCAGTGACACAATTATTATCTGAAAGAAGTCATTGATCAGGGCATGCATTTTAGGTATTGCAATGAGAAAGTAACAGTCTGTATTTTACATTAAAGGAGAATTTTTCCACTGAAGGAGAAAAAAATTATTTTGCTCGGGAGTAAGAACCAAGAAATTATGATCACGTCTTTACAATCTTCCAGAATAGTAGTACTCAATCATCAACTTTAAGAGGAAGTTTATGAGTTTGTTTTGTTTTCATTAGCTATTTTTAAATTATATTCTTCTTAATATTTGAAACATTTGTTCTTAAAGAGATAAAAATTTCCTTTCTGAAAGCTAAACACATCCACACAGTGCTTTGTTGAGCCTTTTACAAAGTTTGAGGTGCAAGTTGCAATAGACACATCTGTGCTTTTGTCTTTTGATCGAGTTTCAGCCCAAAGTGTGGAAATAACTGAAGTCAGATTGCTTCTGCAGGTAAAGTAAATAGGTTCTGACATGACCAACAGACACAGACAACCCAAATTACTTTCAAGAATGATGCCTTTTATCTAAAATAAGTAGTCCACCTGCCTCTTTTTTTTATCCGTTGTTTTAAGACTGACTCTGCATTTGAAGAGAAATTTTCTTTCCTGAAGGGGAAATATAAAGAATGGGAACTGATATCAAAAGACAACAAGCTTTACAAATGTATCCAGGAGTCACAATACACATTATCTTGGGGGGAAATTGAAAAAAAAAAAAAAAAGGAAAAATAAAAATAAGCTATTTACAGATGTTTCTAAATTTTTATCAATGACAATCTCTCCACAAGAGTTGACATTAATGCCCTCCATGACAAATCCCCAAAACCCTCAAACTTAAGAAAAATTCTTTCCAGTTCCTCTGCGTTCTTTCGTATCTCAGAAGGGAACCTGAGGTATAACATAACAGGCAGTTAAGGAGAAAACCAGTAGAAACTAAAGTTTACTATTTGACTGTGCAAACCAGTCTGAGACTTTCAGTAAAGCTCCTGGCAAAACCCAGGATGCTTCCACTGGCAGCTGAAAGCAGGCATTGGCTGGGACCTGCTACCACCATCATTTTTTTGCCCTTGTGCTCTTTTACTACAGTGACCAACAGTCAATGCAGGTAATTCTGTTCACACTAAACCCATTCCACAGATTAATTCATGGCTGAAATAACTCTGATTATTCTGCATCACATGATTGCAGGAAATGTCATTCCTCCTCTTTTATTTTTTTTCCCCTCGGTAATATTTTTTAATTTTTGCATTCCAAGAAACATAACACCTGCACAGTATAATCAACAGATGATCTCTTGGGGATCCCTTCCATGTCTTACCACAGATCTCCTTCCAGCCAAATCTCCTTCTCCAGTCTCTATTCTTTCCCTCTAACCTCCCACTGCTGCCAGTATGCTCTACAGTTTTTCAAAGACGTAGTGGAGTGTTACAGAAGTGCAATTCAAGGGCTATATTTACCACATAATACTAATGTCTATTAGCTATAAATTCCACGGCAGGTATATGAAATACAGTTGTGTCAGATACCACAACCTTTCAAAGCATAAGCATTCTTCAAAAAGTATGGGCTAAACATATTTTCTTCATTCTTGCTTCAGTTAATAGTAAAAAACTGAAGATATGGCAGATGATCTCTTCTTTGTTTTATTACATGAGTGATATGAAACAGCCTTTGTCCCCCAAAATCTACTATAATCTAGTATTTAAAAGATGAGAGTAAATGCTCACAAGTGCAATATAACACTGACAGAATTCCACCATGTTTCCTTCCTTTATGTATGTCACAGTCTAAAGGCCCTCTTCAAAATACCTCTACTGCCTCTGCTGCCTTGCAGTACTGTATAAATTCTGGTGTAAATACCTTGTGTGTCTATCTCTCATCTGGTTATTAACTGAACTAATTAAAACAGCTTCAAAATGAGTATTTAAGGAACATTCCATAAAATATATAACTCCATGGTTTCACATGAAGACCCTTAGTTTAAAAGTTTGCACGTGAATCTTCAAGGAAAGTAGATAGAATAAGGAAGAAACTCTTCTGCAGGTGCATTTCTCTACCATCAAGTCATAGTATTTTTCAATCCAGAAGGACTCTCTGAATGTACTATTTCTATAAGACCTAGATAATGCACAGCAAAAAAATCTAACAGCCTGTAGAGAGTTTTGTGATAATCCATGCAGTGAGATGATCACAAGCATTATAACACATTGCTGACTCATTGCTAGTATGAGAGAAAATAGTTTGCCCTCAGGGACAATAATAGCTTATCTCATTTGCAAAGAGAAAGGATAATAACCATGAAGTCATAGCAAATTATCTCCAGCTGTGACACTGATGAAATTTTGAGGTGGAACTGGCCAGGTGGAACTGTAGAGGTTGAAACTGTAAAATAAAAACATTTGTCTGGAAAAGGTAGTGTATTGAGACACAGGACTTTCTTTCAAGAAGATAAACGCAAGGGCAATGTTCAGTTATGATTCCTGTAGAAAAATGTAATGACTCAAATAACCACTGTATTTTGTAGCTGAGGGGGAGGGTGGAGTTGTGTGTGGGGAGGGGAGCAGACAAGATAGAGATATCTTCTGCTTGAGTCTGGCATCTATGAGAAACAAGAAGTTCCTTTCCTGAATAAGTTTCTCTTCTTAATAACTTCCTAAACTCCCAAGGTATACTTTTTAATTTTGCTCCTTAAGTAAGGAAGTAGAAGCCAAAAAATTGAGAAAAATAATTGCTCAACCTCACAAAGGAGAGACTATGTCTGGTTTAGAGAGGGGTCAGATTAGTCTGTGTAGTCTGTGAAAGCAGAAACTTGGTACTTGTGAAATTTAAATGTCAGTATAAGCACTTACTATATTTGAAAACATGTAGACGCTGGATATATGTGTTTGGGTTTGATTATCAAAACTTACAGAATTTTTCTCACCATTAATCTTGGGTCAGTACAACTTTACTTTGGTGTGGGTTGGGGCAAGCATGTGTTCCCCAACTTGGTTCGGATGGACAACAAGAATGTCGAGATAGATGGTGCCAATCACTCCCATTCACTGTGTGCAGTTTCAGGAATTATCTTTATGAGGAATCACTCTTCTAACTCACAACCTAAATTTAGTGCTGTCTTGTTATAGTTTTCCTTGCCTGTGGTAAATTTATCTGTAGTGGAGGGGACTCTACCAAACCAGGTCCTTCATTTCCTCTACAGTCACTAGAGAGAGGGAGAAATATTTGGAGACCAGGAGAGGAAAATCCAGTCCATTTACCATGGATGGTTTCCTTCTCTTTAGATGCACAGGCAATTTATAAAATCTTCTGCGGTCAATTTTGGATAGAAATCCACTTCTTCTACTGAAGGTATATGGGTCTGAAAAAAATGTTAGAAAAATCAATCTTTCCATGGGTCAACAGAACTAGCTTTCTTTTGACAAGCCTATCTTCTAATATGACTCAGTAAATGTGAAATAGTTCTTAGACCTCAAATACTTTGGATCATCTGGGTTACTACTACTGATAGAAATAAAGACAGAATCTACAGCACAAACAGGCATTAATTTTTTTACCAGGGCTCTGCTCTGTGAAGATTTAGTAGGTAACTGTAGCATGTGGAAGAATTACCTGCATTTGGGAGAACTAAGGTCAGCAGATTATAACACTAGGGCATTGCTAATTCCACGCAATCATTTAATAGCATAAATCAAAACTACAGCCAATACAATTTTCAATAAATATACAAACATTGCTGTACCTATTTGCATCTAGAAATGCCCACATGGCAAAACTGTAGGACAAATTTCTTCACTTGCTTTACCAAAACTTGTCCAGGCTCTCCCTGGTCCTGCCTGCTCAATGTGTGCAGTTTGTCATATAGAACAGAATAAACTAAGCAAGGGGAGAGCAAAGCTTCTGGTACAGTGGATCTGGTCTCTATCTGGTTCCACCTGGCGTGACAAGGCACCAGAACCTGGACGTAGTCCTATTCACTGAACTCCTACTGAATTCAGAATCAATGCAGAATAAACTATGTGTACCTTTATAGTAAATATTTCAATTCATCTAATTCAATCCATTCAAAACTGACAATCAGAACTCTGACATATCACTTTTGAAACTTCTGTTAAAAACAATTTCAGTGCTAATACTGATGAAAAGAACCCATGTATGCACATGTATGCATACACATACTCTAACTAGACAATTTTATTGTTCCCTTTAACAGCCTGATATTTCTTACTTTCAGTTGTGGCATCAGGTTTTAAGTTTGAGGGAGCTCCCAGTTGCTCAGATTAGCATAGTTTATCACTTTATTTTTATTGGCTATCAAAATGCATATATTTATTCACAGTAAAACCTACTGTAGTTCATTTTCCAGCACAATATATAGTACAGTGTGTGCTTAAAGAGAGTGAGCTCTTGTAAATTTTGTGAGAGAAATCCAGAACTCCCTGAACTCTGCTGAACTTAGTGGTTTTGCTGCTGGCCACGAAGATGTTGTCCTTCTACCCTCACCCTCTCTTGTTCTACAAAGAACCTGTACAGTCATTAACTCTGACATTAGCCAGAGAAACAATAAATGCTGCTTGTTAAAATTTCCTGTTTTCATGATCTTAGGAAGTCTAATGGCAATCTGACCCTTACCACACACTTAGGAATGCTGTGAAATGTTCACCTTCATCCATCATTTTAGAACCGTCATAATTTTAGAGTCTGGAAATAAAAGCCAAAAAAGCCAGAAGCAGAACTCTATTAGTGATTCACTGGTGATTCAGAATGTCTGGTTTATTCCCTGTTTCTCACCAAGGGAACTTGACACCCACTTCCTATCACATCATGAGCGTCAAGCCACAACATTGTTTTGTTGCTGTTTATGATTGCTAAATGCCAGCTTCTAAAAAAAAGACCTGCATAAAATAGGTTTTCTTAATATCTTCATTAGTTTCTATGGTTTAAACCTATCAGTGGCCAGATAGAAATCACACAGGAAGAGAAAGATAAGATCTGTAGATCTGCAGGTTCCAATCTGTCTTCTGCAATACTTTTAAATTGGTTCATCAAAGTGATTTGAACCTTGGTACACTCTGAATCTTGAATTGCATAAGGAGGTTGATGGAGTTTTACTAAAATATTTTCTTGACTTTGGAAACCATCTGAACAAGAAAAAGCTAGAATTGGAGATGCTTAAAAGTGTTTTTCTGTTTTTTAAAAAATGTTCTTTATTTGGTTTGTTTGGTTTTCTTTTTCATTTTTTGTGGGTTTGGTTTGGGTTTTTTCTTTTGTTTTGTTTTTTTTTTTGTTTTGCATTTTTAATGTGTTTTGCATTCAAAAAAGATTAAATCGATCTTTTTCAATATTTTCAATGAACTGCAAGCTTCCCTTATCTTATTCACTGCCAGTGAGACTGGCATTCTTGTCACCTGATATATCTGCTCTGAGGATAGGGAAATGAAGTGACATCCAATACATTTCAACTGAAATTTTTCAGTCTTGAACAATAGACCTCCAAAGAAAACAATTTGCTGAAGATT
>WEKY01066083.1:0-11407 GCA_013390045.1 Picathartes gymnocephalus
AAAGAAACAAACAAACAAAAAGACAAGTTAAAAAAATAGACTCCCCTTGAAACTGGGATTTCCAGAGTTTTACTCAAAATGAAATGAAGTACTGGTTTGACAATGTCCAAGCCGGAAGACTCCAATGAGTGCCTTTTTATTCTGACAGGGAGAATGCAACTGAGCAGCACCCCCAAGGCAGTGAGTGGCAGGTCTAGCGCTCAGGCTCCCCGCCTTTTTGCCAAACCAGAGGCCTGAGTGCCAGCACAGGGCTTCCCTCCAGCTTCCCCTGCTCAAAGTGGGTTATGGTTGTGTGGCTCCCTGCCTTGTAGGCTTATGTTCATTTTGTTTTTTTCTCTGCAAGCAGAGAATGAAAGTGACAAGACCATTCCAGGAGGGCAGCCAAGAAGATGTCAGTGTATTTTTCCTAGCTGGGCACAAAAGTGATGGTAACGATATGATGATTTTTCGTCTCTGAAAATTTCCCATGCACACTTCGTTCATAAAGGGGCATTTTCTGTTTTAAAAACATGTCAGTGGGAAAAAAAGGGTAAATTAAAGATTTTGAAGTAGAGAGACAGGCAGCTGTTCCCTACATGAATTAAATATTAAAGAAATTACTGCAAATCCTTGTGTTCTGAAGAACTCAGGCCTCACACTGCTGGGCTTTGTTGTTTTTTAAGAGAAAATAATTGCCATATTTGCAGTCCTCATTATAGCAGGTAACTAAATTGCATGATGAAGACATACTCATAAAATAAATATGCCTTGTTATCAGAGACATCCTGGACTGCATTTTCATAGTATGTCCAGTACCCCAGTTTTTTCCTGAAAACAGCTTTTTACATTGGCCAAGACAACTCACATTATGGGCATCATTGCTTAGCAGGTTTAGCCCTTTGGGCCACTTTGATTTCTGTAGACAGAAATTTCCCCTAAGAAGGGAAACACAACTGTTTTGCTGTTTTTCAGACTTACATAAAGCCAGTGCTAAAATAGGCTGAAAATGGATCTTGGTGTTTGTCAGGAGACAAAAGTCTAAGCAACATACCAGTTATTTCTTTCATCTTCTTTTCCCTTGCCATTTAACTAAGTTCAGAAAAGGCTTCTCTTATGCTTTTTTGAACCCAAATTGGTGGCAATTTATCACTGTGTTTTTCACTGCATAACTATATTTGAAGCACGCCTTAGATAGCTCTCTCAAGGCCATTTCAAGCAATAAGAAAAGATAACTGGTATTTTGGAAAGAATTACATATAGCTTCAGTATTTGATAATATAAGTTTTACTTTCCTTAATCATAGCTCCATGTTAATTTTTAATTTTCTCCTGCCAATTACCAATGTGCTGAAACTGGGAATGACAATTAAAGGACTGAGCAATTTGTCTACATTCCATATGTTCTTCATATCCTCAGTGCTTTTAACTATCCTATTATGTACTAGCAACTGACCTATTTAACAGTGTTTATTTATGCATTTGTAGGATATTTCCTTGAATTTCTGTTCTGTATTCTGATTAGTGTTAACACAATATTTTGTTGAAATACATTTTCATTGATTCACAATCTTTTTCAAAGATAGATGTTTTGCCTTTGAAAACCATTTGTTCAGAGTATCTTATAATGGCTCTTTCCTATGCAGTTTCCTATTTATCCATATTTTGTAATAGAATGCTCCTTTGCTAGAATACATAGTGACATTAAATAAAAAAATATATTTTAATCACATTTCCATGTATTAATATACATTCCAGGACATAAAACATCATGGTATACATACCAGTTAGTGAAGTTTAGAGTAATCACTTACTCATTTTCATAAACGCTCCAGTTATCCTTATTAACTCAGATCTACTTTATTTTCTGGAGAGAATGGCACTGGCATATTCACATGCATTACCTTACCATTGTTGTAACATTACAAAGTAATGCAGGTGTAATGGCCATGGATTCCATTTTGCTAAACAATGAGATGTCAGATAAATATCACAGTGGCCCATCAAAGGGGAGGGGTGGCTTTACAGTAATCAACTTTTAGGAAGATATAATATAAATAAAGTAAGACAGTTGCATTGAAATGCTTCAATTCATTGTTTCAGGCTAGGGCATTTTCAGGTGTAAAAATTCACAAAATACTCAAGGGACATAGAAAGGCTAAAATCTAATTTCTGCTTTGAATCAGAACAGATATTGGAATACAGTGCCTTTTCTTAAAAATCAACCATAATCTCCATACTGTAGAATTTATCTTCCATTTAGCTGTTTATAGAGAAAGGAAGGTATGCCAAAGAAGAATTTGACATTTTAAGAGGCTGATACTATAGTTTGATGAGCAAGAATCTTGCCTGCTATGTGGAATGGAGTCTGTGGGAGCCTAATCTGTCATAAAAAAGCAGATTGGTTACTCCCACACCCAAGTTAAATGTTCTAGCCAGTGGGTTATTGTATGGGCATTGGGTAGGCTGAGAGAGTATCTATCACAACCTTCTCACAAATACATCCTCTGAAAGTGTCACCTTGATTTTACATCAGAAAAGTAATAAAATATTTTGAAACTACATGCTTTCTCTTTTCTTTTATGAAACTGAAAAATATTTTTCTGATCAGGACTAGAAAATAATACAATTCTCACATTCTTTCCTCAGTTTGTCTATCATGGAACAGAGTGAAAAATTGTCCGGTTAACTAGAGTTTATTTCAGGAGGAACCACTAAGAAATACAAGTAGAAATAAAAAATCCAACCAACCGACCACCCAACCAACCAACCAACCAATTCTGCTGGCCCTGCTTCCATCTGCAGGCAAAGGGAAAAAAAATCTTGAGTGGGCATTTATTTATAAGTGCATCTATCTAAACATGGAGAGATACATGTCTATAAAGTATATATAAAAAACAATCCACAAACAGGTATTTCTAGAACCTGATATGTCTGGGAATTCCTTGAAATCAGTAGAGAATTCACTGTTTGAGGTTTATGCCACATGGAAGATATTTAGGTATAGTAAAAATATATGTCATGAAAACCTCTAGCTTTCCCTAGGTAAATCAAATGATTGATTAATTTTAACACTAATGATAATCATATTACCATCTCTGAGTTTTGAAGGTGGACAGTATCATACTTTAATCAGATATGGTTCTGTTTATATTAACAAATAGTGTGACACAATATCAGAGAGTGAAATCGTTATTTCAGAGGACAACACATCCACACTATATTTTTGAACATTTTTACTTCAGTTTGGTTGTAGTCTGCTCCTGTGGACTAAATGACCATAAGAAGCTGGAACACATTAGATGATGTTCAAGGCATTTTTCGATCTAGTGTCATTCAAAAAAGAAACCAGTTTACGCCCTCAACAAGAGCAGATTTGTGAAGCCAAAACAAAGGCTGTAAGCACTTCTGGGAGATTGACTCCAAAAGTGTACCCGTCCTTCATAAAGGACAATCATAGATGCACTCAAGATAAGTAAAGAAGAATGTTATGACTTAGTCCCTAAGTTAAAGGTTTCCTCATATTTAGAGAAATGCTGTGTTTAGTGAAGATATAGCACAAATTTGTTGCTGAGATAAGCAGCTCAAGGATTTATCCTCAGTTTCAGGAATTCCTGAAGACTTTAGAGAAGGAAAATCCACCAGTATCTGCTGAGGGGAACACTCACATAACAAAAATGATACCATCTGGAAACGAGATTTTTCTTCCCCCATCCCTCAGTTGGAGTGGGATTTAAAATTAAAATAAAAATGCTATGAAAATCTTGCTTTTGAAGTATATTTCGCCATCGTTTCCATTTACCATGTACCAATTCACATTGCAGACCAGTTTCAGAGTTTGAGAGAGGAATCTCCTCAGATGAAATTGTAATGAAAGTGCCTCAGACTGAACTGACTGAAGAATTACAGTTATCAGTACTTAGCTATTATATATTTGGTTGTAAGAAGATGCAAAATCGTAAACTGATAAAGCTCTTCCTCTACCCAGTGTTGAAGTTAAAGAAGCTAAAGGAAAGCCAAGGCCCCAAGGCCACCCTAATAACCTTTAAAAGTAAGGGACTAATGGAGAAAGTCAGCAGTTCAAAACAAAACAAAACAAACCCAAACAAAACCAAAAAATATTTTGATGGATATTTCTCAACAAAATCTAAAATTTTGTCTAAAAGAATGAAAAAGCATTAATAACAGTGAGAAAAATACTGCTCAGCTGTTCAAATACCTATTTCACCTGTCATGTTGTTTTGTGACACCAGTTGTAGGTGAGCATTCATCTGTATCACCCAATAGACTTCCCTTTTTTTTTCTTATTCCACACATCTCTTTGGCATGTGTGATAAATTTACTTGTCTGTCCTTATTCAAATATATCTTGAAGATGCATTTTGTCTTTGAGCTTTTAAAAAGAGCCTCAAAAAGCTCAAATTCTCTAGCCTACAAAGCATATGAATATAATGATACTTGCTTTATATATTCTGTTTCAAATCTACCCTTAAGATTTTGTTTATTGTAGAATCTGAGGATGTTGTTCAAAACGGAATATATTAAACTTTAAAATACCATTGCTGGGTAGGTATTATCTCTATTTCAAACCATGACATGCAGAAAATACAATCTTGAATAGGGTTTCTGTGTCACAATTCTTTGATAGAACATACTTCAAATCAGGAAAGCACCACAAATGTTTACTTCATATTCTGTGTGCTTCATTGAAGTCTAATAATTCCTGAAAACCCATCTTTCTTTAACAGATTTAGACCCTTTTACGGATTGATGTAGATAGCTTGATAATTATACTGGGAAAAATACACTCCTTCAGATATGTTTCATATTCTGAAGCAAAGTCATAATATGTGACACTATTCCTAAGCTGTCCTGGATGTTAGCAGCCTTTGTTTGTATTTGCTTGGAGGATGTAAAGGAGATTTTGTGATAGATCCATTTATTCAATTTCCTTTTTGTGGGAAATGATCTGTTTAAAGAGTAGCTCTGAGGTGGAGTTGAGCTTGTCAATATTCAGAGCTGTAAGAGGAGACAATGAGCATAAATTGGAAAAAAACAAAGTTTCAGACTGGATGTAGGGAAAACTTCTTTCACCATTTAGCTAGTCAAGCAGTGGTGCCAGTTACCCAGAAAGGTTGTGCAGTCTCTGTCCTTCATGTTGTTGAAGGCCCAAGAGGTTAAAACCCTGAGCAACCTGGTCTGAACCATAACTGACAGCTTAGCAGGAGGATGAATTCACGATGTCCCGAGGTTACGTCTAACCTGAATTATTCCATGATTCAAAGTTTTTGCATTGTTTTAAAGTCACATAATTGAAATTAAATAGTATATCTATCCTTTAAATTAAGGCACAACATAGAAGGCTTGTATGGAAGTAAAGATACTAGATGCACCTACTATTTCTTAAGAAACAGAACTGATCAGAAAGCTACGTCTGTTGTGGAAAAGTCTGTGATGTGGGATGCTGCTGATACAGTGTTGATAAAGGAACGTGAGAACAAATGAAGTCCAGTTGCAAACCATCACTAAAAATTTGAATAATTTTCTAGACAATAGTGAAAAAGGAATGCTGGTGAGGCTCGTAAAGAGATGTTCAGCTATCAGTGCAGCCTTACTGGCTATGAGACCAACTACTTAGGAGAAAAGATTTCCTTGTACTGACTATTGAAAATAAGAGAAAAACAGAGATGTTTTGAGGCAAATTATATACACAGAGAAGAAAGCATCAAAATCTGTCACTTTGCTTATCAAATTCATAAGAGCAGTTGAAGATAAGACCTAGAAGTAACACAGTGGTCTCTAGTTCAAATGATTTTTATATTAAAAAAAAAATTCTTTTTTTTAATGCCTATTGTAGTGAAAATTACTAAAAATTTTGCAGCACATTGGAGGAGCCAAAAGCATTTGGCTTAATCCACTGGAATCATTGTTACTCATAGAGTATTGAAGTGTACTAAGAACAATGTGTCCAAAAAAGGTGGCATTTTAATATCAACATTAAGTAGAAACAATGTTGAAAATCACACTATGAGGAATGAAAACTGAATTAACGTAAAAGGGAGGAATGAAATCAGCTGTCTGCAATGAATGTGGCAAAGACTTTGACGGAAGAAATCAGCTCTTCATAGGGCCTACAACCTTAAAAAGACTAACTGAGGGATGAAGGAGCACAAAAACAGTGAAAAAGCAGTTTAATAGCCTTACCAACAAGAAGCAACACCAGGAATGAGAAGAAATATAAAAACCTTGACTCTCTTTGAAGACATACCAGATATTTTCAAATCCAACTTAGACATAGTTTTGCTCACTTATAGTGGTCACAAGGTTAGTGACAAAGAAACTACACGTCAGGAGGCACTGAGTGCCACTGTATTAATATTTTGAAGTGGAATAGTTATTTATCCCTCTTACAGGGATTTCAGTTTCCTCTGAGAACCTGCTACTTCAGCTGGTGAGTAAGGGTATTTACTCAATGAATTGGTGACCGGCAACAGCCATCAATTGATGACAAATGCTTGTTAAGGTGCAAAACAAGAAAAAAAATGGCCTGATTTTCAACAACTAAGACATACATATTCAAATATTATGAGTAAAAACCCCTTTCCAAAAAATTGAAAAAGTTATATTCTACGTAGCAAAAGAAGTTTTTATCTTCTCACTGATGGCTTTTACAATTTAGTGAGCATCTGGAATAGCTGATATATATTATAAATCTTCTTTGGAGCATATGGATGGACTGATGCGCACCCTTATAAATTTCAACTTTGTAAATTATGATAAATATTATTTGTGTTAACAAAATACAATTATACAATCCTTAATGTTTGATTCGCATAAGTGCTTTGTATTTTTGCAAGTTTGGTCTTATGTGTTAGTTTTTTGTGACTTATTAAAGATCTTCATTAAATATAGACTATGAATCTGTTCAATAGAATACAAGTGATGCCATCTGTGCTATGCAGATGTCAAGGAAAGGAATTTACTTTGTGGGAAACTGTCCTATCTATGAAAAATCTCAATCCTTGGGAGTTGAGGGCAAGTTTAGGGAAAGAAATCCTGTATCCTGCTTTTATAGACTATTCTTTTCTTTCCCTCTGAAGCTTATGAAATAGGATCCTTTGTTGACAAAGTTTGCTCTAGGTATAGGTATTTTGCTGAATGACCAGTAATGAAACTGCTAAGGAAAAAAGTTAGAAAATTATACAGTCAGTTCTGGGATTCAATTTGCCTGAATTGGATTCCTAACAGCAATACATTGAATTCTGAACTAATCACTGCCTGTTCCATTTTATTCAGTGGAGAAAGATATATACACCCAGAAGAGATTCTTTTTGGCTCAGGATGACTGTCTAAACTTAGTGAGACAGATTGTCCTTTGCAGGTGTCTATTTATTTTCACTAAGCTGCAAAAACTGCCCAGGGTTATTATTTTAGCCTAAGATAACTAATTATTTGATATCTAAGCTTAGGTAAGATAAATTGTATATGTAATGCATTTTTCATTTATTTACTTTGCATTTTGGTGTAAATATTTTCATATAAATGAGCAAAAAAACCCCATTGTAAGCTGCGGCATAATATAAATTCTAATGAAGGCACTGAGAATCTTACATTTGCTGTCTGTGAAATTTGGATTAGACAAATAATTTCCTCCTTTGATGGAGTCTCTGGAGAATTCTCATTAATCTAATTATATGTGGAGTTTGTAGGTTCTAGACAGTCTCTCCTCAAATCCATCATTTCCTTTATGTACATGCCAACTGTAGACTCTAGAGACGAGATTCAACTGTGCAGTTTTAACTGCCTTAAAATCATGTGGACTAAGCTAGTCATCCAGGCTTATTCAGTATCAAGGCAGAGACATGTTCATGCCCAGAGGGCAGCCCCTCTTAGATAAGAGCCTTAGGCATAATTTGCCTTCTGGAAGTGCCTCCCTTATTACACAACAGAAGCAGGGCAAACAATTTACGTGATTTTTCAGAGCTTCACAGATGCTTAACAGATTAATAGAAGAGGCAGACTGGTTCATTCTCAATGCTACAAAATGAAATATTGTGTTATGGAGCAAACTTAAGTGAGACGGCAAACTTAAACTGAACTGATTGTGGGTGAACTTTTTTTTTTTAAAAATCTGATTCTTGTAAAATAGCTTTTTACTCCTAAGAAAATAATAACTGAATTTTCATTAAATTTTCACTATTTGATAGAACAATGCAGCAAAACTAATATCGAATTGCCAGCTACAGGAATATTCTGTAATACCTCAGTTCAGTTTCTTCATAGCCAGCTTACATTCAGGTGATTATTCGCCTAACTTTATATTTCAACACCTCTTGTTTTTGTAGTTGCTATCAATGAAGGAAGAAGTAGTGTGACAATATTGTTAATGGAACATTTTCAAAGCACCACTTGAGTGGTTGCTTGGCTTTGCAACTAATTGTGAAAATTCTTGTTCTAGTCCATCAACAAGAGTAAAAAACCCTCAGAGACCTAAATAAATTGAAAGCTGTATTTGCAAAAAGCCAAAGCAAGCCTGGGCAAAAATAAAGAGATTTATTCTGGTTTCATAATAATCTTGGTCGCTTATTCTACTGATTGAAGCACTTGCAGCATGAGATGTCGTGCTGGTCAATGATTACTTACTAAAGATTACTTAATAGAAATTCTCTCATACTGCTGCCTTTCACTCTTTGGATATAAGAAATGCTGTCTTGACAGAAGTAGATAAATTCTGTTTTATATTGCAGAGGTAAAGTAGTATTTCCTCTTGTCCTTGACAGTAGTTTCCTGTGAAGGTAGGACTTAACACAGTGTGTACTTGAGTTCATGGATTTGACCCTCAAAAACTGGTTAGAATTGGTCCTCTGGACTTGACTGTTTCCAATACTGAAGAAGCTATTTAAACTATTTTTGGCTGCAGTTTGTCAAAGCTCGCCCTTTCCTTATCTCACCAGCCTTTCCACTTGGATCTTTATAACATGTTTTTGAATGGGTGCTACATAGTCACTCTGGTGTGTGTTTGCCTAGTTTGTTGTCTGATTGTTTGCACCTCAAACAACTGCTGCACAACTAGACAATTTCAATCACATTCTCCTTTAAATTTGGCAAACTCCTGGTCTTCAAAAGGTTATTAAGTTTCTGTACTTTTTGTGAAAGATGACAGCCAAATAGAGGATATACTCCCAGCTGAGCTGTTCTTGAGAGAAAAGCTGCAGTATAAACACAACCTTTATTCAACGTCATATAATCCACACAGAAAAGAAATCATGAACATTTCAGATAAAGGGAAAGCTTTAGATTGGACTCCTCTTAGGCATGGGCATAAGGATCAAATCCATGGAAACCAGGATTCATTAGCTGAGCACTCACAAAATTACCTCTTCTTTTTTTCCTCCTGGTTTTCTCATCATGTCCTTGGGCATCAGTTTGAGTGGCTTTATTTTTTGATTGCATGTTGGTTTTGTTAGGATTTGTTCTTTTTGGTTTTCTTTTTAGTTTTCCTGCTCTAGCACTGTTTAAATGGTACTTTGCAGTTTTCAGCATGAAGTTTAATATTCCTCTAAATAAGTGGAAATTTTTTTCCAGATATAAAATGCAGTATTATCAAGTGCTTTTGTAGCTCAAATGAGCCATTTCCCCATTAATTTATACATATATGGCACATATACATGACGGATCCTAGGATCTTACTATATGCTATGCTGTGATCTCACATTTCTAGGTCAAAAGGATGGAATATTAAATGAAGAATTAGTAAGAACTGAACAGTCCTTAATCAGTACATCCATTAACATTCTTTCAAAAATCAGATTTCCTGGGGGAATGGGGGAGGCAAAATTGTTGTGGTTTTTTTTGTTGAGATTCACATTTTACCATAGAAATCATAATTTCGAGAAACACTGAGATTTCTTAATTGGAGAATGCAAGGAAAATTTTGCTTCAATTCACAGTTTCTAAGAAAAAATCATGTTAAAATATTCCTTCAAACTAATTTTGAAATTAAGTGCCATTTCTAAAATTGTTTTTGTAACTAAATATGTAATTATATAAAAATGTCATTTGGAGAGAAATTTCAAAATGTCATCGTTCAAGACTAGGAATAAAAAGACTCATTGGAAAGTTTACTTATTTCATGCTTTGGAAACTCATACTGAATTACTACAACTTTTTGATTTTTTTTTTTTTAACTAATTCAACTACTGCTAGAAAATGACCCAATTTTTGAAGAAAATAACCTAATTATGAAATAGAAATGAGTTCTCAAAAAATCTTGTAGTCTACTTCCTTATCCCGCAGCAGGATAGCTGAAGGTATATTGCCCCTGAAAGTAATTTTTGAAGGTGTTTTTCACAAACTTGCAAAGAGAAGAATTTAAATTGTTAAAATATTCAAAGTCAAGTATTAAAGGATAAGCTGGCAGCAATGGAGAAATGTTTCAAGTCTGAGAATACATAAAGATATAAATGGTAGGACAAAATTCCATCCTGGAAAGCTAGTTTATCGGGGCTTAAAAGGGACTATGTAGAGGAATAATTCTCAGAGAATGCAGAAAAAGAGTTCTCCTACAACATAACATAGATATTCAACTTGCTGAAATAAAAAATCTTCCATGGAGAAGGATCACACCACTTCTCCACCCCAAATCTCTTTATCCCATGGATGTAGCTGTACTAAAGCAGCTGATTATTAATTCAGGAATATGACCTGGGATTTATCTGACTGCGATGACTTTTCAAATTTCATGGAGAGTCACTTGACAACCACATCAGTCAACTCCTTCAGGACTTTGGGCTGCATCTCATGGAATGCCACAGACTTACGTATGTCCATCTTCCTCAAGTGGTGATGAACCTGGTGTTCTCTTACACAGGAGGGACTTTGCTCCCCTAGTCTCCATCTTGCAGTCAACCCATATACACATCAGAAGCATTCATTAATGATACTTTCTTATGTATTGGGCAGCCTGAAAGAGGAGTGTAGAGAAGGTATCTTTAATTTGTTTGCTGACTCAAATGAAACAATTTGAAAATCAGATAGTTGAGTTTTCCTGTTACTAAAAAAATCTAAATTAAATTCTTTCTGGATTTTACAAGAAATCAGTAAAAACCACAAAAATTTCTGGCTAGCCTATATAATAATTTTTTTCTAGTTTGAAAAAATACCTAGTTTTACCTAATGCCATCTTCATAGGAATCAGTGATAGTTAAAAAAGGGCAGCCAAACTGCCCAAAAAATTTTAGCGAATGAGCACCCCCTACATCTGCCAGTTTGCCTTGCACTTTTTAGCATATTATGCAATCCTATTCAATTTGCAGTATAGGAGATCATCAAAGTATGCAGCACACAGCATGCAGCAAACTTTCAGCAAGCCTGAACACTTTGTTCTCAGGTAGTTCTCAAAAAGATGTTTATCCGTCATATTATAGTCATAAA
>WEKY01066084.1:0-12509 GCA_013390045.1 Picathartes gymnocephalus
AGCTCCTTGCTGACAAATCTGATGAAACCACTGTCATATTTACTGTGAAACTTTAAAATCTCTGGTTTAGACCAATAAATGTGTTACAGCTTCTTTCACTACAAGTTAAAAATGCATCACTCTAGGGTAAATTGATGGAGTGTGTGTACATCTGTGTTTGAGTCACCTCTGGAAATACAAATAGGTTGGTGCACTCTCTCCAAAGAGTCTTTACAGCAAAACCTCCACATTGCATGAAGGATTCCCCAAATATACTGCCTCCAGATTAGAAAAAAAAGGATACTTAAGAAGGATAGAAAATCTAAGCAGTCAGTAGGGGAATCAACAGCCTGACCCAAAGTTTTTGGTCAAGTAAGACCTTCATATTTTTTTGGTTCTACCTCCTGATCTAACAAGACACATTACTTCTGTTCCCCAGGCTGGTCTTACCAGATCAAAGAGGCTTTAGTCCTACTTTAGCTATGCCCTTTCCAATAAAATCAGTCTATTGAAAGCCTAATTATATACAATTTTTATTTCAAAACAAAACAAAACAAAACAGACCAAAAACCTCAAAAGATATTTTTTTATATTTACATTGTGATAGGGACCTAAATATCCTGAAATATTTGAGTGGCATACACACATAAATGACACTTCCAGGAATGGTTTCTTGCACCAACAAAGATACTTATACTCTAAAAAGACTAAGGAAACTGTCAACCAATAAAAAGATAGCAAGGAATAAATGAGGCAGAATGTTATTCACCCAGTTTGAATTTGGCCTGAATACAGGAACTGGCTTACTTTTTAGGGAAAAAAAACCCTCAAAGGTTACTTTTTTGTTTCAAGTTATATCTATTCCAGGAACTTATTTCGCAAAAGGCAGTCAGCCTACAGACTAACCCAGTAAAGAGCTATTGGCAGCTAGCTGAAGTTGACACAAAGGGCATGTTTTGATTTTTTAGAATCTGTTTTTGAAAAGGCATTTTTGTGAACAGCAACCTGGCATTTTTAGTAACTTAAATGTGAAATAGAATTCTTATATTTAGCGTATGTTTGCCCAAGTTATATTTTCAAAGTGCAAGCATTGTCTACAATAAATGTGGTAGAGACACCTAAGGAAGCTCTTTGTGCAAAAGCAAATCTAAAAAATATTCTATACACTTGCTGAAAAATAGCATATTATCATAGAAATATATTCCTTCTCTTTCATGTAAACATATATCTTGCAAATTAGTGGTAGTTATTAGAATTTTGGGGTCCTGATTGGTCTTATTTGACTTTGTATTTGCAAAAAAAATATTTTACTTTTTTGATGTGCTGTATAATGCATTCAGCTGCTCAGTACTTAAGCCAAATGTATGAATTCATAGGGTAAGTTTTAGCCTTTCTTTCTATTCAGGGAGTTTTTAATGAGAAAACCTTAATATAAGAAAATATTAGTTAAGGAAGGCAAATCTTGCACTGGCACTGTGATATATGCTATGCTTCTGTTAACCTAGCAGAAGAAACTTAGGAGACAAAACCTCTAACGGACTTTCATACTCACATTTCAGTCACATGTCCCTGCCAAAGGGGAACTGAAATGAGGATACTTTGCCTCCAGAGTGCAGTTGGCTGAACATCTGAGTTAATCGTAGTGTTTCTGAGAAACAGATCCATTGAAATCTCGTTCTTATGGGGCTGTGCTGAACACAGATTTCTGACCATGGTTGTGTCATTCTCAAGAAGGAAAATGACTGGATGACCAAGGAAACACTCTGCTCTTCTGCCTCTCACTGCATGTGGATGAGTCGCATTGCCGAGGTCACTCAGATGCCTCTGTTTTCTCTTTGCCATTACCATATATCCACTGCAGTTGAAATGGACCACTTACTACACAGGTATAATTATCTGACTGTGAACAAATAATAAGAACAGGCACAAGGAGATTTGGACTTACTAATTTTTCAGATATAAGCATAGACAGAGCAGGGCTTGGCATTTTTAGAGGTTCCTAATATCTTTCCTTCCAAACTTTATTGCAAAAAACTTACAATACAAAAAGGTTAGGCAAAATTCTCTCTAGTGTCTGACTAGATTCACACACAGATTTCCCTGGAGGAATAGATGTGTCTACCTAGAGGCAAATCTGGTGTTTCTACTGGAGAAAGACTTGACCACATCTTATGTATTTGCTAAAATATCAGGTTTATATTCAGAAAAGTAATTGTTTCAATACTCAGATGTTTACCCTTGTAGACAACCTCAGTGTAGAACAAAATTTTTTGGGGCATCTCCTATTTTTTTTTTTTTCAGGAGTCAGTTTGTTTTATTCCACAGTAACATATTGTACTTACATACTAACAGGATAAAAATAGATTGAAGAAAAAATAGAGCAGCCATCCTTTAAACTCATTAGAATGAAACAGTGAACATTTTTAGTGTGATCTCTGTTGACCCAAATCCATAAAATCTCCATCTTATTTAATCTAAAAATAATTTATGCATGGTTTTCCTCATAGCATGCCTGTTTTCATCTCATGCCACCAAGGACTAAGCTAGTGGGATTTGAAAACTTATTTGTTTGTGAAAAGTGACTTTGGTATCTGAATGCTGTCCAGTGCTGATACATGTGAAACAAACCTTATGTTTGTAGTAAATGGCAGTACTAATGACAGCCCCCAGTCCCATCAACAACCTCAAGTCCTATAAGACACAGTGAAATTTATTGGATGTAAGACATCGAAATTATCATTTGCTTTCTGGATTTTCCCAAAATACAGAGTATTCTGCACTACCTAGATTTAACTAAGCATCTCAGGAAACTGTTATTTGGAGAAATCTTAGACTGTTAGGTCTTTAGACATGGCTTCTTATATAGCTGACTTATCCCTGGTTTTGGAAGAGTGTTCTAGTGTGAAAGGTTGTAGGAGGAGAAAATCAGACCATAGTTAAAATAAGAGCTACAGTCCCTATTCTCAGGAAGTACTCATACCTTCAAAAAGTGATGATGGTTGTACTTAAAGAAAGATGTGGAAAATGTGGGAAGTTAGTAATTAATCATAAAATCATATAGTGGTAGAATGGTTTGGGTTGCAAGGGACCTCAAAGATCATCCAGATCTAACCCCCTGACACAGGCAGGGACACCTTACACTGGAACAGGTGACTCAGAGCCACATCCAGCCTGGTCTTGAACACCTCCGGGGTTGGAATCTACAACCTGTCTGGGGGCAACCTCTTTCAGTGCCTTACTATCCTCACAGTAAAGAATTTCATCTATGACCTTATCTAAACCTATTCTCCTTCAGTTTAAGGCCATCTCCCCGTGCCCTTGTGAAAAGTCCTTTTCCAGCCAACAAGAAATATTGGCATTCTTTAGATACTGGAATGTACTATAAGGTTTCCTCAGCACCTTCTCTTCCCCAGTCTGAACAGCTCCAACTCTCTCAGCTTGTGTTCAAAAGAGAAGATTGAAGAACTAAGGTCTTAAAGAGGTATTTCACTATTTGGAATACTGAAGGAATGGTGAAATCAGCTTTAGCTGCCAAGCATGTTTTCATTGGCTCTGAACAAATGTACAATGAACAAAACTTCAGTGAATAGGGCACTGCCATTTCATTTAGCTACCTGAACAAATTTATACCCCTCAGTATGACTAATTACTGTTGTACACAGAGACTTAATGACATTTGTTTAATACTTTCACAGCATCCTCAGACATGTGCAGGATCCTGTGCCATTTTGAAGGATTTTATGAGACAAAGAAGCCTAAGACAAATTAATGGAACAAGGTTATAAGTACTCTCATTTATTTTAGTCGGAAGTCATAATTCACAAGACTCAAAATGCAATATTACAGGATAAAAACTTGGAATATTTCCTGAAACAAATTTCAATATTGCAAACCATTTTGTTTCTAGAAGTTACGTAGTACTTGGTGGAAAATGGATTAGTGGTATAATCTGGAAATATCTTATCTCTAATTTTCATTTGTCTACACCATTTAATTTATCATCTTCTGACACTTTATAGGTATGCATAAGTATCTGCATCTCATAAGCCTTTTTGAATACCTATTCATGTTCTCTTTTCTTTTTGGCTTCAGATTTGTACTCTGTTATCATAAGCCATATAAGGTCACCCATAAGTAAGTATTTAAAAAAAAGAGTTAAAGAGCAAGAGGTTAATATTTAAATTTAAATTTTTGTTTTTAAACACAGTGCAGTCATTAGGGAAGGCAGTAAAGAAATAAATAAAAAAAAGACAGACAAGAGAGTCAGGGAAAAAGAAGTTTTTGGTTAAGAAAAATGCTGAATTCATGTCTAGTCTTTTTATTCAATCAGAAGTCATCTCATCTGCAGTGTAGGTGCTAAAATGGTCCTAACTTTCCCATAATTTCTCTGTACAGTATTAACAGTGGTTTGTTGATTGGAGGTCACACAAAGGCATTCATTAGCTGAACTAAGAAATCACTTTTATTTTTTAACTTCAAAAAGCCTAGAACAATACATTTCTGTTTAATTACCATGCATACTTCTTTTAGAGTTTGCTAATAATTAATACCTTTTCACACTGAAGTGGCATTGATCACAAATTTACACTGTTGCCTAACTGATTCAACATGACAAATGTCACAGAGCAGACTTTCAGAGCCATTGCTTTTGCATACATATAGCAAAATCAATTTAAAAGGCAATCCATACTACATGTGTAGAGAAGTAGTTATTAACACAGTATTATAAAGAAGTCAATCCCTCCAAGAAGATTTACTTCTGTTGAGTAGAGGCGTGCAATTTATTTCATTAACTTTAAAGAAGTGCACTGACTTCTTTTCCTTTTTACTCCCATATTACCTCTGTCCTAATTCTGGTTCACAATCATTGCAGTGAAAGTCACGAAAACGAATCGATCCATTTCAGTTTAGGAAAAAATGCCTCCAATTGATGTTTTAGCTGTCTTTTTAACAATGTTAAATGGCTGGAAACTGTTGAAGTGAAAGACTTTTTACTGCTTGCTGCAAGTGAATAGTGTAAACAGTATTGATCTGCTATGAGGGCTTTACAGTAGAGAAACATTCAGTACATTATTTAAAGGATAAATATCTATTTGATTTATTTCTAGCTTTTATCCGGACATTTATAAGGTAGCTTTCCATTCCTTTGCAAAGCTTTCTTTAAAAATAAAAATGGCATACAGGCCTCTGTTTTAGATGGACTTGCTCCTGTTATCATCAGTAAAAGCTGAAATCCTCTCAGGAAAAAAAGGGAATAAAGCAGTGGTGGGAGATTTGATGATCCTGTAAGTGATGAAAGTAAGAACTGAGCATCAAGAAGAGGAAGTGAGAAATGATTCAGATCTTCTAAACTGGAGCAAGATGCCAGAAAGCAAAGCTAGAGATACTAGAAGGTAAAACCTGGAATCTTCAAATCTGCTACAAGTTTGGTTTTTATAATATTCATCAAAAAACTCTAATAGTGATAACCCAGAGATCATAAACTTGGAACAATGCAAGCTAAAGGAACCCGAGAGACTATGATTGTGACATGGCAAAAAAAACCAACATGCGTGATTTTTCACATATGATATGAAGGACATTTTGCCATGACTTGTTCAATGCTTTCCAGAGAAAGAACGCGGTTTGTTGCTTTGAACACACTGCATTTAATTCCTTTGTTAATAAATCTATACGAACAGAAAGGCAGAAAGTGCTGTTAATGATTGTACGGTTAGTTTATAGTATTTTATGCTTTTATTTGTGTTGCATGGCTATGTACTCTTTCACTGGCCTCATTCATAGAAGTCAGTCCATCACATATCCTTTTCTTAGCATTTTGCATTCGTGGACTGCAGAGCAAAGTGCTTTGAACTCCTTCACAGAGACCCACAGTGATCAGATCTAACTTTAGCTGGTGTGACAGAAAAAAAGACAAAGGCTTTTGCTGCTCTCAGAACAAGCCAAAGTGCACCTTAACTCACCTACTGCAGAAGACCAGATCTGTACAAGATTTCAGTGTAAATTGACAGGAGAAGAGATGAATTAGCAGAACTGACTGTTTCACCTGGGGAGATTAAATAGCCTTTTACTGCAGATGTTTACCAAGGAAAATGCTCCCTAGTGGAAGACTATAAACAGTTAAGATGGATTTGATGAGAATTTTAATTGCTGTTATGCAATTGGTAATGGAAAGGTTTTATTAAATGCCATGCAAAAACCAATCAATATTTTTGAGAAAAAACAGACCTTGGTAGCTCAGTGTTTGGACATACTAGTATTTCAGGCAGGAAGGAGAGGTACCTTCTTCATTTTTGTTCCCATTCCTTCTATCTGATTTTTAAGAACAATTTCCTTAAGACGGCTAAGTCACATTTCAGTGAGATAAGAGCAACCACCTAAAAGCAAAAACACCTGACCCCCATCATCTTTTTTTTCTGAATGCAGCTGAAAAATTGAAGTGTGGACCCTTGCCTTTCTCACTCTTCAGAAGCAACTATGTAGTTTGAGTACAACCTTTTGGGAAGAATTCAAATAGATTAATTTTTTGACATGGTAATTTGCTTTGCACAGGAAACACCTAAGAGCAGTGCTGTAGGATGTTATAGGGGTTTTTTTCAAACCTTCCACTAGAAACTGTTCCATTTTGCATGAAACTATTAAATATTCACCACCTCTTTCACCAGAAGGATAGAGGGAGAGGACATAGCTGCATAACATAATGGCTAGCTCTGAGACCTGGCTTTCTTGCTCCAATGGATACTTCAATTCCCTGCTCCAGTTGGTTCATGAGCTGGGATCCACGTCTTCTCCTTCCCAAGTGAATTCAGTAACAGACTATCACATCACGCTTAGGTTCTCCTACAGAATAATTATTTACTGGGCCTTGCAAGGTGCAATAACATTTGGTTAGTAGAGCCCTCACAGCAGAAACACATATTCAGTGCTTCACTCTCTGCCTGCTTGTCTCTCTGAAGCCAAATAAAGAATCCTGCTGTCCCACTTGCCCAAAGAAAAAGGACAGTAGCCCCTTCACCACACCTAGAATGCCTTCGTCTGAATGCAGTGATGTATGCTCCACATATTTGCATTACGTAACATGTATGAGGACATGGGTGTAATTTCTGTGTAAAAGAGGACTGTAAAAATCAGCACTGCCATTAGGGAGAAATGTCCCACAGTCACTGGGGCACTTAAGCAGTGTAAAATCTGTTGGGGTGCAGCTGCGTCTGGGTAGGGCTTTTAACTGAAAGAAAACTCCAGAAGAGATAGCACACATTAGATAAACTTCTTCAACAAATTATGAGATAGACACTATGTTTGTTGAGATTACATCATGATGGCTTTTTTGAGGGAGAAAAAAAATCACAATTTTAAGTATGAAAACATACTGGAACCAAACAATTCAGTGATGCTTCTAAGGTGGACACTTTCTTGGTAAGCAGCACTAATTGCTGCAATAGCTTTTAGGTGTTCTAATGCACTCAAGTGAATTATGCACCACACTGCTTCTGAATGACACAGCCATTTCTGACTCAATTAATATGGAAGATTTCAGCCAAATGCTTTTAAACGATAGCTTCTCTTTATTTGTAATTTCAGACTCTATTGATTTCCTTCTGTTCCCTTCATTATAATTTCAATTGATTACCTTGGCAACTGCAATAACAATGATTGCACTTGACACTGTCTGAGACTGTTGAGATGGTATTTGAATAGGAATGGTATAATTTGGGGGAAAATGGCTACAAGAACCTGCCATTAATGTTACACTTACACTTTACTTTTATTGACTTCCCTCTCTTTCTAACAGACCCTTGTCAAGGACTCTCTTGCAAATATTGGTTAGGATTTCAGTGACTCCTTGAAGGAAAAGATTCCTATTAACAAAGAGAACAGTTTTTTTACTAGTGGTTTTTTCAGCACTGTGACAGTTCAGGGAAGTGTCCCACCCTAGATGAGATTTTTGTTCCCTTGCCAGAAAAGCTACCAGTTTTTATAAACAATGTTCTTGGCCAAGGGCTTCCTTTTACTAGCTGTATTATGTCCTTGCACACAAAAAATTTCAAGTATGAAGGCTTTACTTCTGATTAAAAGTTAATATGGATTTATTCCATTTCATTGCAGCTTATGCCATATAGACAAGGAATTCCACGTACTTTTCTCAGGGGAAAAGTGGCTGTTTATATTATGTAGCATTTTAGTTCTTCAGTTTGTACTTTAGCTTTATTCAAGAACTGTCCACAATGTAGTAGCAGTATCCTACTTTTGGAAATAATACTATACTGGAGGCCTCTTTTCTTGTTTAAGGTATGTCAGAACTGTATTAATGTCAGAGGAAATATTGCAGATAAGAGGGAGAAGCAGAAGAGGGATATCTTTCTCTGAACATTACAATGGTAATTCACATTTATGAATACAATTTTAGAAAGACACAACTTCAGTTTCCTGTTTGTCACTGTGTCCATGACCTTTCGTCTTGATTTTATGCCACATCGCCAACAATATCTTCTGATTAAAGCTATCTTCTATAAATGTCAGTCATTTGGTACTTTATATAATAATAGTATTTCCACTTCTAAAACTACCATTTCAATTTGAAAAAGAAAGAAAGGACACACCAAAAAATGGATCTTTTTTCTTAAAACCTAGGGAATTGGGTGTGATATATAGCAAAGGAGTAATTTTAGCAATCTGCCTTTCTGTTATCAGTTGTGCAGTTGCAGTGAAGAGCAGTGCTCTTCTTCCCCAGCCACTCTATTATAGGGAAGCTGAATAATTACAATTAGTGACTATTGATAGTTGAAGTCATAGGTTAGGAGACGAACACTGGGAGTCAGACAGGATAATTTTCTTCAACACGATAACATCCTTCTGCAATGTGACCAACAGACTCAAGTAGTATGAGAGTCAAGAAAAGGTAATTGTAGAGTAATGAATATTGCATGCTGTCACTATACTTTCTGCTCAGAGTATTTATCCATAATTATCCATATCAAAAATGGATGTGAACTTTTCCTTTTATCCCTTGCCCTGATATGCTTGGTGAAGTAAGAAAACTCTTGGGTAGCTCAAGTCAGTCTTTGATCAGACTTTATAGAAATTAAATTCAGCTATGCAGAAATTTTTAAAAGTGATTCAGCCAGTTACTTTATCTCTGGTGTCATTCAGGGCAGTGCAAATTTTACCCTAACTCACATGGAAACAGCTTTAGAAACTATGCTAAAGGAGTTCCTGAAAATTTCTGATTCAATCTCATAAGACGGGCCAGGCCCAAGTAGAAAATGAGCAGTGTCCTTGTATTGGTCTATATAGTTGTTTTACATGAATCATGAAGAAATGTGAGAAGTTTAATTTCCTAAAATGCCATCTTGTTTTCCAACCAATAGCTAGATGTTACAAGCAAGTCAGGAAAAACTGGTGACATAAGTAACTGGAAAGGCAAACTTCAAAATAAGGTAAGCTTTTTTGGAGGACAATGAGAAAGTATAGCTCAATAGAATATTGTACAAAGTGATATGGTCACCCAATAGGAAAAACCCAAATAATTTGTGAAAGTGGATACATTATACCCAGATGTCCTATTTCTATAACTCATTCACTTAGGAATCCTAGGGGAGTTCTCAGCCACACAGCCTGAGATTTGGTTTAGGGTGGATCAGAATAATTATTTTCTGAATAAAAGAGGAGGATATTTAGCTGAAGACCTGTAAGATCCTTGGGAGGAGAAAGAGACATAGATTAATAAGGAGAGAGAGAGAGAGAATTTTATGGTGACTCCTTGCACATGTAGATGTGACATCTAAGTGTTGTTGTCGAGTAAACAATATAGTACTAAATTGAGGTGCTATAATGAAATGGTGTTAGTGTAGGCCAAAAGCAATTAAAATGTAGTAATGACTATTGGGAATAATTCAAGATTAAACTATGTAAAAATATTAAATATTAATTAATTTATTTGGCTGTATTCAAGTTTCTTTAAGTTCAGAAAGTCATACTTGTTTTGAATGGTTTTCACTGTTACGTTACCAGAGAAGAACCCTTAATTTTCCCTTCACCATTGACCAAGAAACACTGAGATAGCTTGAACCACCTCATCAAATGTAAGCAATGGTGACTTAACAGTTATCAGCAGCCATTGCAGCAATTTGTTTCTGTTATGTGTTTTAGATATTGTTATGGTGTGCAGGAGACTGTTGGCTCCTTTAAGGGCATCCGGCCAAGGGCCCTTTTCTATGGAAAAAGTGGGTAATAAGGAAGGGAGTAAACCTTAAACAAGAAACTTCAGAGACACAAACCTGATTAACATAGGAAACAGTGAGAGATACCAAGTCTGCCCATTCACAATAACTGACGAGGGCATGTAAGAGCACAAGAATGTTTGTTCCAACACAGTTGTCTGATCATGGATGTGGTTAGTTGGGAAACCGAGTGGAAAAGGGAAGCCAGAATCCAAATATACAGACACTCACGTCTAACAAACTAAAAATGGAGACAATGGCAAGAGAGAACCTTACCAACCCCATCAGTTGATGGGTTAACAGGAAAATGCAGATGACCTTTGCAGGAAGATCAACCTGGACTTTGCACCTGATATTATTATACACCAGGAGAGATCATGGAGCCTGGGCTGGGAGAGGTGTACAAACCCAGGAAGGGATGTGCAAAGGAAGGGAAACCACAAGTACAAACAGCAGGATGCAGGCAGAAAAGAGTTATAAAAGGGGCTAGTCACTCTTTTAAAACAGGACTCATTTCTGGCTGAGCCCTGTACCTGATCACCATAGTCTGTTCTATCTTTTTGTGGTTTTTGCTAAATCTTTTCTTAATTATCTCTGCAAAATCTCACGCTTCAATCTCCACATATGTGTGCTACAAGAACTAAGTGCTAGCTACAGGTAAGACCTCTGTATGGGAGTAAAATCTAGGGCCAACCACAGGAGTCAGGCTGAAGGTGTAGGAACTCTGACCTGTGGTGCCAGCTACTGGAGTGATTTGTGTCATAATACCAGGGACTGGAGGGAGTTGGAGCCTTTAACCTCCGTTCACTGGAGCAGGAGTGGTACGCACCCTTAAAACCACCTGTGGAGAAATTGACAGGAGTTGATTGAGATGCTCAGTGCTGGCAGCTGAAGCACACAGCCAGCTGGTGAGTGTCAAGTGCAGTATATTCCCTAAACCCAGTAAACCTGTGGGAGGGATATGTGTGTGGGTGTATTCACTAGCAAACATCAGGCTGCACTATCCAGGGGGACTTGTGCGTGGGGGATGTCTGTGGAACAAAGATGTGAATGCCATGTGTTCCCTAGAGAGCACTGAGCTGAACCAGCCAGTGTTGTGGTGGTTTTCTGATGTTGTATTCAAGTTTGGTTTGGCCCAGTTGTTCCCCCATCCACTTGGAACCACCTAGTTGTCAGTCACCTAAACCCCACCTTTATTCACTGTATCTCTCTCTCTCCAAGTTGCCAATCCTTCCTCAGCCCTGCCCTTATTGCTAGAAAGTTCTTTGTTACTCAGTAGTTAATTGGCTGGTTTGAATGTATCCCCTCCTCAGAGTTCTGTCATTTGCTACTTTGAATGTCCCTCCTACCTGAACTCCACCCCTGAGACTTCCCTACTGTTCCTATGCCTGACTCCGCCCCTGAGATTTTGCTTTGTATAAAAACCCCTGTCACCTTAGTCTGTGGGTTATTTGGGTTCTCACTTCTTTGAGTACAAGAGCTCTGTGGCTAGGCCCTTTAGGTTCTCCCATCAGACAATAAGCTTTTGTCTGGTTCACAGAGCCAAAGGGTCCCTCTCGTCTCTTTCCTTCACCCACACTTTGGAGATCTGCCTTTGAAGCTGTCAGTGCCTTGCTGGCTGTGACTGCCTGTGGAGCCACTTAGCAGGGAGACGTCCGCTCCCGGCGCAGCCTGTGCATTCCGGGCAGCCAGGCATGCGTCAAGCCAGAGGGCAAGGGGCGCATAAAGTGGGTCCAGGGTACAGGCAGAGTTGATGGATGGACAGAGGGGATACGACAATACTTGGAGGACCTGCAAATGCATATGTGCTTGTAAACTTGGAGAGTATCTTGTGCACACTGCACTATGACATCCTGCCTCTTCCAGCCCAAGAGAAGGAGGGGACTCACCTGTCCGTGTTTGTGTTTTATGTGATTCCTTTCTTTGGGTGGTGTTGAAGGCATCGCCTTACCTGTGTCAGCCCATGTGATCAGCTGTTTTGGTATTCTGTGTGTGCCTCCTCTGTGTTCGTGTCTGTGTGTGTCCCTGGGATACATGCTCAGCTTTACCTCTGGCTGAACCAGCAAATGGGACAGCAGCAGATGTGTGCCTTGGGCTGGACAGAGACCCCCTGTTTCTGGGCACACCTGTCTGGGCTTCATCAGCCCAGCAAGAGGAAGTCCTTGGCAAGAGCAGCCAGATGAGATGGCCACTTTCTTAACAACCCTTAAAAGCTAGTACAAGACCTCCAGACTATTTCAAAATTCTCCAGCTCTGTTCATTAACCTACAAGAACCTTGGTGCCTGTCTGTTGGGAGTTGGGTTGTCTTT
>WEKY01066102.1:0-19267 GCA_013390045.1 Picathartes gymnocephalus
GCGGGGCCGCCGCGGAAAGTTGTGTGTTAGGGCCCGGCTCGGCCTGGGAGGGGAGAGCTTGGAACACCTGGCCCGGCCGTCACAGCGCTTTGGGGCTGTCTTCCCGGCCCGTTTAATTGGCAGCTCTTATAAACTCCCAGGAATTTACCATTTACTGCTGCCGGAATTTCAAACTCTTCCCATCCCTCTCCTCGCCAGGTGTTTCTGAGAAAACTCCTTATTTGCAAGTGTGATTTGCTTCTAAGGTGCTATTTCTTTCTCAGATACATCATTTTCCCCTATACGCAGCACTTGCCTTGTCCTCCACTGGTGAGGCCACACCTCAAGTACTGTGTCCAGTTCTGGGCTCCTCAATCCACAAAGCACACTAGAGGTGCTGGAGCAAGTCCAGAGAAGGGAAACAAAGCTGGTGCGGGGTCTGGAGCACTAGTCCTATGAGGAGCAGGTGAGGAAGCTGGGGTTGTTTAACCTGGAGAAAAGGAAGTTCAGGAGAGACCTTATCACTTGACAGCTATCTGAAAGGAGGTCGTAGCCAGGTGGCGGTCAGCCTCTTCTCCCAGGTAACCGTGACAGGACAAGAGGACATAGTCTTGAGCTGCACCGGGGGAGGTGTAGAGGTTGTACATTAGGAAGAATTTCACGACAGAAAGGGTGATTAGACCTTGGAATGGGCTGCCCAGGGAGGTGGTGGAATCACCGTCCCTGGAGGTGGTTAAGGAAAGACCGGATGTGGCACTTAATGCCATAGTCTAGTTGACATGTGTGATCCTGTGATTTTATAGCAGCATTCCATTATTCTTTAAAACGCACCAGACCTGGTGAAACTAGCATCACCTCTGGTCCTACGGCACCTGCTTAATCTACACAATAAATAAAAATGCAGCATCACCCAGGAGAAACTTAACAAGATTATATGCATGAGAAATCTGAAACATTTTTTTGACGCTCAAAACAGCTGGAATTTCTGCTCCTGGGTATTTCAAGAAAGAGTGTTGTTATTAACTCATAAATGCTTGTAGCCTGGCAGTAAAACGTCAATGTTTCAATTAATATTTTGAAGGGGTGAAGACAAAACATTTTCCTTTACTGCCCTGTGTTATATATAAGCTGTGGTCAAACAGACCTGCTGGTGTTACCTGGACCAAACCCAAGCAAGAGATATTTATGTCTTTCAGCTTCAGAAGCATTGCTTAAAACAGCCATACTCTCTGCAGAGTACAAGACAGACAGCCTGAACTTTTAGTGACCCACGTTGATCAGTAACCCGTGTTCCGGAGCAGGACCTTGGATACCTGATAAGTCACTGTCAAGTATTAACTTGTTTATTAAAAAGTTACTCTTCTATAGGTTCTGGTATGATTTTAAAGCCAATACCAAGTACGTAAAATTTGCCCTTTTTTCAGTCAGCACAAGTGATGCTTTTTACCCTCTGATTATTTGAGTGGCAGTCCAAAAGATAGATTAAACAGACAATCACATTTAGTTTGCACATGAATTTTAACCCAGAAAAAAAAGAAATGTTGAACACCACACTTCATACACTCATGTTTTGATTCCAGCTGGAAGGATAATGAATGTGTAGATTCCTATAACTCCAGCACTGATTTAATGTCCGGAAGAGAGAGGGGAAAGGATAATGGAAATGTTTTTTTCATCCATCAGGTGTCTCCACCACAAGCACGTCTTGTGCCCAATGAAAGAGAGGAAGAAAGATAAAATTGTAATTTTTTTTTGCTGGGTTCTCTGGTTTCCTTTGTAGCAGAGGTGGAAGGAAAATCTTCTGATGCTTCAGAACCCTCAGAAGTTGTTTGTAGAGGACCCAATCCTCAATTCATGTGTAGAAGAAAACCTAAGGGTATCTGTGGCTTTCCCCTATGCCACAGTTCTTCAGGTTGTTATGCACAACTTTGTGTAACAACAGGAGCGTAAAACCTTTGGGCAAAACACGTTGCCACTCCTCCAACATTCTCCTGCTCTGCATCTAACTCAAGGTATCTTCTTCTGGTATAGTACCGGCTGCCATCTCCATACCCTGTACAGCACAAATCCATAACTACTGGTGCCATCTCTGAGCACAGCAACAGCAATGCTACTTAACCAGAGGATGAGGCAGGCAAAGAGGGCCTTTAACAGAGCTACAGAAGGTAGAAGGTGTATGAGGCAAAAGTTCACATGCCCACCAGAGAGGTAAAGAAAAAGCAGCTGCAAGAGGCACTTACTTCTTCAGGTATATACTGTGCTTGTCCAATTTTTTTTATTGAGCTTCCTGTTCGGACGATCCTGTCATTTTCTCTGCTTGTCCCTCTTACGTGGAAGGAGGAATGATCCTGCAGAGTTGCTTTTCATTCTTTGCCAAAATCATTCTGGCTTTATTGCTTGGTGCTCTGTTGCTGGCCCTTACCTCTTCCTCAGAGTCTTGTCCCTCCTTCCCTAGCTCTTAATCTCCACCTTCAGTTCCAGCATTTTAACCCTTCCCTGGCTGCACTGTCATGGCAGCATGTCCTTCTCATTAGTGGATTAACTACTGCAACCTGTCCCTCCCCTGCTACAGAAAAAAACAGGTATCAGTACCCAGTCTGAGAATGTCCTACTGCTGTCAAGGTAGACAAGAGCTTGAAGGTTTGACTTTGTGGTGGGTGGCAGCAGTCACTGACAGCTGGTGCTTGCTGGGAGCAGTATGGTGAGGGATGGACTGTAAGCTAGATGTCCCTAGGTGGAGACCCCAAAATAGTGACCATTCAGGACCATCTTTTCTTCTTCAGATTCCTGGTGCATCTTTATTCATAACATTTTGGCTCTTTGCTTCTCATCACTTTGCATACACTCATTACTTCAGTCCTTTCCATCTGTTTGGTAGCTGTTGTGCAAACCTGCCTACCAAAGCCATTCCAAGGTGAATGTGGACAGCAGGTGGCAATAGCAGAGTTTGCAACATCCATTGATTGCATTCTCTCCACTCAAATAATTGTCAGCTTGTACTGGAATCACCATTAAACATCATAAATATTACAAACAGATCCCTGTTAACATATACATATTAATTATTGCAATAGGAGGTTTAAGCATACACAAGAAGAAAGGTAATGAAAGAACCCAGAAGTAGTAAGTAGCAGTAATTGAAACTGCCCATAAAATATGACTGAGGATTTCTTTGTTGTTGAAATGGGAATCTGGAAGCACCTTTGATTGTCCTGGAAAAGGATAAAGGAAGTCTTAATTTCATTTGAATGACTACCTAGCTGAAGTATAGCTGTTAGAATTGATAGCGGTAATAGAGAAGGCAAAAATGGTATGGGTGTTCTGATAAAAAGGGGGCCAATCCTGCAGGTGTTATTAATAGTGCTATTTACTGTCATTAAGGTGAGTGGAATGAGCATGTTTTACACCACTAATATATTTATCTTGTACAGGACAAAATGTGGCTATATGGTGTAAATTTTAGTTTATTAGTTTGAGGTTTCTCTAGGCCACAAAAAAACTAGGAACACCTGAGGCTATAGTAATTATTCCTGTCACTTCTGTGCATTTTGATGTTCAAGAGAAAGGATAGCAGCAAGCAATTGACATAAGCTGTTATAAGAACACAGCAACATGGCTTTGATTTCCCTACGAAGTTTACTAAACAGGAATGTAGTATGGGCTGAAGAAGGAAAACAAAATTGTATATGAAAAGAAAAATACGCACACTGATTAAATACTGTGTAATAGGTTTGTCCCTACAGCTTCTGTATTCTTCATATTCTTACCAGGGCAGTACAGATATTATCACTTCTAGACATATTCAGTCTAATAATATTTGTGAAGCCCTGTGCTTTACTAGGTAATTTTTGTTTTACCAGAAGTGAACAGTCTTTTTGCTGAGTGTTAATGGTGAAAAAAATCAGCATCAAGGAAACAATAAAGAGGATGTTTCTGGTTTGTACTCTCCTTAGAGCAGGCAATAAGAATGATCTATGTAATGCAGTAGAAGTGAAGAGTGTTTTTTGGGCTCACCCAAATTCTTCAAACAAGTTCCTGATATCTAGTGCAAACAATAATGTAAAACCTCTTAAGCAACAACCAGAATGTTAAAACAAATGGCCTGTTTTCTGACAGGAAATAATGAGACTCTCAGAAAGCTGATATTGGGGACTTACACAGTTTTCTAAAAAACTGCTTTATTCTGTTCTTTGGTGGCAGAAAGTAACATTTGCCAAATCCATTAACTTACACAATTTAGAACACTGCTATTATTATGAAACACACCATTTATGTAACTTTTTTACTGTTTAGTAATGTCATTTAAACATCATGTTTTATTTCAGTTGTGTTGTAGCTGAGCCTGAAGGCTTTGCCTGGGTATCGTCTTACCCATTGTGCATATACAAATGTCAGCCCCTTGCTCAAAACTTAGTTTTATGTGCATTTAAGAGAGACAGGAATACTCAGAATGATAGACAAATTTGTAAAAAAATAAATTGGTTTTACCTTAAGTGATACAGCTCAGTTCAGTCTTGGAAAATCATAGTTCATATTGAACATGACTGCTGGAGGAAGGCTACATGCTGTATTCACAAAGGGATTTGAACACTAAAAGGTTCCTCTTTCAGGTACCTTGCTTTCTTTTTTTCTCCCCTGTAATGTGTTGCCAGTTATCTCATAGATCCAGCATATGAACTTTAGCAGTTCTGTCCCCAGGTTTCTCTGAAGACTCTGTAGTTGCTTCCCCTGCAGCCCCTAAGCCTTGCATTTGTAGTCAGGCTCAGACTGCTGTAATGCCACGGGTCATGTCTGCCTCCAGTTGCTTCTGGAGTTGTGTATAATCTGGTTGCCCAAAGGAAAAAGCTGTAGTTCTCTTTCCTCCCTGTGAGAGCTGTTCCTATTACATGCTCCTGAGCTCTTTCATATAGAAAACATATTCTAGTCCTTAATATGCCTGCACTTCAATTTACAGGTGTTAGAATTAAACACACATACCGTGGTTTTGGTTACAGCATCTTCTACTTCAAAGTCAGCATGTATGCATGTACATTATTCCTTCCTGTGATTGCCACAGCTGTATAAGTGTATGGGCAACAGCAATTCATTTTCTTCATGCCAAGGCCAGCTCTGCAAGT
The DNA here is from genome assembly GCA_013390045.1 of Picathartes gymnocephalus. NCBI lineage: Eukaryota > Metazoa > Chordata > Aves > Passeriformes > Picathartidae > Picathartes > Picathartes gymnocephalus. Next base: position 5,097 of record WEKY01066102.1, read on the forward strand.
TCTACTGGGCTAATTAATCCCATTGTGGGAGGAGAAGGTCATGTAAAAATAAAAGCTCAAATAGGGTAAGAGGGTGGATATAACTATGTTGTTATAAAGACCACACATCCGAATGATGATTTTCCTTGCTGTATGGGAATAGCTATCCCAGTATAAAGCACCTTTATACAAATACAGCTATAGATATGACATGTCAGAAGTTGAGCTAGCAAGGAAATTGCATTGTTTTCGTTCTCTCACAATAATTAAAACAGGACCTATTTTATTTGGGACAAGCCCCAAATAACATATGGCAATATAAAATCACTTCATTTGACAAATGGTTTGGCACAAAGAAGCTCATCTTTTTGTGTGAAGCAAACTTTTCAATCCCCCATTTCCATTTTCTATCCTTCATTACCCTTAACACCCTTCCAGAAAGGCACACCACATCAATGAATCCAGTTCTCCTACCAGCATATTTTCATGAAGAGTAGTTAATGAAGAAGCAGTACAGATCAGAAGAGGGGAGGTTTTGTGAGGGTATGGAAAGGAGAGCCTTGACGGGTCGCTCTCCGGGACTAGGTCTGCCAAATGTCATATGTCAAGAAAGAGGATGTGTGGCCAGGGAGGAAGGGAGGCAGGTAGCCCTTCTGCCCTGAGCTCCTGCTGTCACCTCTGGGTTCACATTAAGAGTTCAGACAGCCCGTGCCAGGGTCACCACTCTGTACCAACCCACCCCTCCTGCACTCTCCCACCGTCTTCCAGTGTCTTCCATCAAACACAAGTCTCACTGACAGATTGAATTAAGACTAAACTCTCAGTGAGTAAAGTCTCACTGCCCTGAAGACATCCTGCTGGTGCTCCCTAGCTCCACGCCTTTCTCTCCATGCTGGTCCACTCTCAGCCCCTTCCCTTGCCAGTTGTACTGTGGCACTCAGTGTCAGCTGGCCCCAGCCTTCCCATGCCATGCACTGAGGCTGTCCACAGTGACCTTCTGCTCTCATACTCCCTGTGCAAGATGAAGCAACTCCTGCTCCTGGCAGTCAGGCAGACACAGCCTGCACTTCCCCAAAATTCACCCAGGCAGGATCCTGATGGATGGAAGGAGGTGTGTGTGGTGAAACTCGGACACCTTAGCAAGGAATAACCATGCCAAGCCCTGGTACTGTGGTGGGGGAAATTGTGACAGAATGATAACTGGAGTGTCTTTAGGGGCTTAGGTGAGGATGCAGAGCTCCAGTGAGGGTCCAATATGATTGCGAATCATCTTCAGCCTGCAGTGTTGGCTGACCTCCTATCACGCTAACCCACCTCTTCAACACCATGCAGGGAGAGGAGGTACCCCCTCTTCAGCTACCCCCACTCTGCAAATAAGAATTCCAGGACATTGCTCTTACCGTCCCCATTCTTTAGTGATACATCCCACTGCCTCAGGCTAACACCCCTAAAATTGCATCCCTACTCTCCCCATTCTTTTCTCTTGAATATCTCCTCCTTGTTAAATTGTAGACCCCTCTTTGATTCCTGCTCTGTGTTTTCTTTTGCAAAGTGGATCCCAGCACTATGCTGAATGTGAGGGAAAGGCACCACAGCTGGGCACTGAACCTCTCACACTTCGACCAGATTGCTGAGCATTCCCAAACAATACTGCATGTGTCACAGGTGAGCAGTTTCTGCAACTGGTGACAACAGAGGACCAAAGCAATAATCTGTAAGCTGCCTTCAGTCCAGTTGTGAGCTGGTGAGTTACCTGCTGTAAAAAAGTTTTTGAAGACACTGCCTTCTGAGTGGCCATGAAGGCTTTCTCTCATTACATAGAAACCAGATTATTGCTGAACTTACATGATCCATTCCTAGGGAGTAATAAAATATACGTTTTGCTCAGTAAAAACTCCATCTGGTCTCTGAGATGTATTGGCATGGCAAGCATCCACCTTCCGTTGCTGTCACTTGCAGTCCCCATCCAGCCACTTACCAGTTCATCTGTCACAAGAAGCAGAAAGATTTCCCTTGCACAGACAAAAAGTCACCTCCCCGAGGCATCTAGTAACTGGCCCTGTCTTTGTTCTGGCAACTGGAGTGGCACATTTTAAGGCTGTAACAGCCTAAAAAGGATTTATCAGACTGCCCCTTGTGCTCAGGCATTCAGAACTGTCTCTGTACAAGGAAACTGTGTAATGGGGAGGAAAAGCATTGGGAATTTAAAATTAATCACTCTTTGTTTATTCCTGTAAGAGCTCTTCTGTAATGCTTTAGAGGAGACAGGAGTTAGCTGATTAGGAAAATCACCAAACTGAATGCCTTCTTTTGAGGTAAAAAGTGATTCATTTGCAGCTATGCAGACACAGTCTTAATCAGCTCTTGTTTATCAGGTTCAAAAGCACTTTTATCAAATTCACCAGAGAAAAAGAAGTGCTGCAGGTTTGAGTTTATCTATCCTACTGATACCTGTAGGTCAAGGCTGACACCTCAGGTCTTTCCTTTCACAGAGGGCAACCCACTTCCCTCCCTCTTGGTCTAAGTTTATTAAAGTTTCGGGCCTGTTGCAGTTCATTGTGATTACAAAAGTTACTCAGTTACTTTTCAAAAGCACCACATTATTTCAAGACAAAAATATTATTGAGTGTTTGTCAGGTTTAACTCATTCTTGGGGTTATTAGTTTTTATGTTGTGTGTTTCTGAATTTTTCCTGCTCAGACATGCCCTGTCAGTGTTCTCTTCTCCTTCCCTGCTTTTTGCCCTGTTGAGCCAAAATCCATTAGCATGTTGCTTGAGGGCATTAAGCTTCCCAGTCTTGTTCTGTTGTAAAATTATTCTTAACTACTCTTCTAGGATCTCAAAGATGCAAAGGACACATATTGATCCATTAATTATGAACATTTAATGTGTGTGGGATCTGAAGATAAAATTTTTGCTTTTTCTGGGCTTTCAAAGTCTCATGTCTTTTTGTAAAAGAGACACTTAGATCATTCAGTGTGAGTAAAAAAGCTCGGAATTGGAGGTCAGAGTGCCAGACAACAAGTTGACCTAATTGTGGAGGTGTGTGAGGACTGTTTCAGAGTAGTGGGAAAAAATGGGAATAAAGGAGGTCAAAGAGTTTCAGAAGATGCTTCTGACTGAGTATTTTTGTCAGGTCATGAGCTGTAATGGGAAATATGGAGTGTAATTCAGCTCCAGACTGTAGACATCTAAATTTAGATATTAAATGTAGGTGACTGCCTGTGTGAGTCACATATCTCAAGTTCCATTTCCAGCAATGGAGATCAAGTCCTTAGAGTTATTGGGGCTTGGAGAGCTACTGAGCTCATCCTAAATTAGACACCTACCAGGCCAGTCTGTCAAAGACCCACTCGTGCTGCTGCTAAGATACATCTTCAACTTTGACAAATCTATTTTGTACATCCCCAGATGCCCAGGGTTCCCCAAAGACAGGATAATCACACACATCTCTCTGGTAACTGTGTTGCAGGGGGAAACTATGATTGTGTTTGCCCAGCCAGAAACACACCAGATGGTTGGAACAACTGAGTGTAATGCATCCTTTAATGCAAACCTCCTTGAATTTCCCCAAACCTGCTTATACACTTGCTAATTATACATGGTAGACACACGAAGGCTGTAAACATGGCATCAAGTGCTCCTGGGCAGCCAAAGAGCCTCGTCTGTTCAGAGTCTGTCTGCTTGGCCTTCTTACTATCATAGGCATAGTCTCATCTGTGGGGCTATGGACAGGAGCTGTAGGACTCAGGGCTCTTTGGTAAGAGTGGCTGAATATCTCTGCAGAAAATACTGTCAACTGCTAAGACATGGCAGGATGACCCTGGCACTGTATACACATGGACTATATAGGGAACACATAGAGAAGGCTAAAACAAAATTTTATAGCTCCAGCACAAACATCTATAGCTCACTTGTTTGAAAGAGAAAGGGCATGTTCATAATATATTTCTCTTTTAGCTTACCTTCTACTTCAAAGGTAAAAAAAAAAAAAAAAGAAAAAGCCCAAAGACATCCACAAAGACATTATGAGAGCTTATTTTTATCTCTTTGTTTGTAGAGTTTACTTACAAGGTTACAAATCCTTTTGGTAAATTGCACAAGAATTACAAGGATTCAACTACTAATGAATTTTCACTGTAGAACATGAGTACAGAACATTTCTGGAAATACAGTGTATTCATACTATGCAACATAAAATGTGTGAACACAGGAGTACTTGACCAGTATATTAAGAATAGATATCAGCAGTTAATATAGGAGGATATATAGGTAATTGACTTGTACTTCATGAGAAGGTTCTTGGTCCCTCACTGCTCACTGCACATTCCCTTCACAAGGTATTTGTGGTACACCTTTGCTTTGAAAACATCATCAGCTTTGTCTGTGCCACTGTTTTTACATGGTCTTGCCCTTTCTTGCTGTTGTTAGGCTTCTGTTTGCAACTAAAGGCTGCTACTTCCATCTGCTGTGGGAAAAAATGTCCCTCTGAGACTCTCACTGTCCCTTGGCAGCGTGCCACAGAAATGTTTCTCCACAAAAACAGTAGCTGTCAGTGCTGGATTTTAGGGACTGCTGGATCATCTTGAATACTTTACAGTGTACCTTTAGATAAATTATTATTAAGTTCCTGCAGAATTTTCTGGGCCTGAACTTCTGAGTTTCTTTCATTTTCGAGGTGAGCAAAGTGACTGATGTACAGCTCACTGTTCACGCAAACACAGAGCAGCCTGACAAGTTACAGTGATAGGAATCTGCTTCATTTTCTCACTTTTAGGAGATCTTGAAGGAGAAGTGTTTCATCTTTTGTAACCCATGTATATCACTGTACTACTCAACAAAATATTTCTTCTTTCCAACACCCTTTGTAATCACTACTGGCAGTACAATTCTTCTGATTGTCCATCAGATTCATAACCTGAGACAACACTTGAGTGGGGACAAAGAAGCAGACAGGAAAATACAGAGAATCCATAAGGCATTAATGGTCAGCATGGGGAGGACAGTACTTCCAGCACACCTGCAGCATGAGTTTCAAGATTTTTGCTGGAAAGCTTTGAAAAGCACAATACATTCACTCCATAAGTGCTTGTGGCATCTTTCACTCATATGTGAGGGCTGAAGGAGGAAGTGCCAAAGGGGTGCACTGAGAAATGCAACACATGACCAGTTATTGGCTGGAATAAGCATCTTTATGGAGAGTGAGGGATAACGACACAGTGCAAACATGCTAAAGAAGTTCTTGAAAATGAAAACAAGGATGTATTAGGTGAGCAAGAAAAAAGAGCAGAGAATGAATGTGTGGAGTTCAAAGACAAACTGATGGAAAAGACCTGAAAGAAACAAATGGAAGGCAGGAGCTGTTACATAATGTGGTTAAGGTTTAACTCAGCAAGTCCCTAATCTGCTGGCTGTAGAAGAAAGAAAGGAACCCTCTCTATTTCTAGGTTTTTGCTCATCTCTGAGTCTCCACAGGTGATTTCAAGGAGTGCAAGGTAAGGGTAAACACAAAAGAGAAGTCTTGCAAGTTAGGAAGGTGTGGAGGACTGCAAGAACCAACCTCCCAGTTTGTGGGGATAGAAAAGGCCTCTCCTAGGATGCCCTGCACTCTTATGCAGACGTACCCCAGTTATATTTCCCCGACCGTTTGTTTACCTGCCTGTCCCTTTCCCGGAGCAAGCCCCTGAGCTGGAGTGTCCCCGCCGCGCCGCGAGGCAGTGGCAGCGGCCGGGGAGAGAGCGGGCTCCCATCCTCGGTTCCCAATGTGTCCCTGCTCCCCCTGGCCACTCCCTCCCTGTCCCCCCGTTGGCCCGCGCGCCCTGGTCCCGCCCTCCCCGAGCCCCCAGACCACTGGACTCTCTCCTGCCCCTTGCCTGCCCGGGAAAAGCCTCTGTACTTCCCGGTTTTGGGTTCTCTGTTCGCGGTCTCCTTCGCGTGTGGCCGCAATAAGCCCCGTGGAACACCGTAAGAGAACCCTTCTCGTTTTCTCTTCGTCGGAGGGTTACAAGGCTATCCGGTGTGTGCGAACTCGTGGGGAAGCGTGCCCTTGACGCCGAGCGGCTCCTGGCTGGAGGCGTTTCCAGAAGGTAGCGGCACCTTACCAACAGCACAGCCACCGCTATAGGAAGGGTTAGGAATTTGCGCTGTCAAATGTTTTGGAGACTTTGTACTGAAAAGTAATGGTCTCTACATTATTTTCTCTGAATATATTTATCTAAATTTCTTTGCATTTTCTCACCTAATGACCAGCAGTACAGTATGTGTTCAGATGCCATGTTTTTGTTACCAGGAAAAATAGGAGAGTAAAGAATGCATATAGGATGTGGAACTCAGCACCAGAAACTTATCTGTATTAGTTACAAATTTCTTAGTCCTATTTAGCTAGTTAGAGAAAAACTGTGACATCTGACTAAGACACTGGTATCCAAATAAACCCAATTCATGCACAGTCCACATCAGGCTATTTTTATGATACAGAAATCTCTTAAATTTGTTGTTTTGTTCCAGCCTCTCAGCACCTTTTGTGCTATATGTTACCCTAGAGCTTCTCTGTCATAAGAGCCACTCACCATCTCATGGCCGTTTTTCCCCATTAATATAAAATGAATGAAGATTTGAAGCAAAAATTTAAGTGCTGAAATTCTCTTCACCTAACTCTTGTCATTTAAAATCTAACCTAATAATCTAAAACTCAATCTACTGATTCAGATCAGGGTGAATAAATTGAGAGTGGTTCATTGAATTTCTTAAAAATAAGTGTGTATTTACATTTGCAAAGATATTGTAAGCTCTTTAATGTACAACTTCAATTTTTTCAATTTCAATTTTTTTTCTTGACTTTGATATCAAAACCATTGTTCAGGTTCACTGGAAGGAAAATCCTGTGTTAATAGTCACTGATTTCCCACATCAGGGGACCTGTCAGAGGACATCACTGCCCACTCCTTTCTCTAGGCCTTCCTTCACTGGAAAAGACATCCAGGGAAGGAAAAGCAGCACAAACATCTGACTTTTCCACCCAAGTCAGGGTAGAGTTAGAGTGGATATCTACTGACATAGATGTTGTTTGATCTATGAAATACATTATACCAAGTAATCTATCTCTCTGTTATGTGAGTGGTGTCATCTTTTGAGCTGTCAGACAGTCTGCAAATCTGTAACTTCTTTACAAAACAGGTCACACAACCCAGGACAGGAAAGACATTAACAGGACTGTATTCAAAGGTCTTTAGCTGCCATTTCTGTGTCTTTCTTGTATTTTTTATACTAATCTTTTGAAATTTTGTGATGTTGTTTTCATATTCTTACTGTGTTTATTGCTGGAGAATATTTATATATTATTATTGAGTTCTTTAGGTGTCCATGGCTGCTCTTCCCAGGATTCTTCTCATTTTTAAAATGTTCATTAATACCTTTGTTTGAGAAAAAGAAAAGAAGCATGCACAATAATCTGTAGACATACCAAGCTTAGAAAAGCTGTTTGTGTTTCTGAGCTCTCAAATTTAATTCTGTCTGTCCCTTTAATGTCAACTGAACACTTAATACTGATGAGAAGACAGCTGGCTGCTCAGACATGGATGTACAACATCTGTTGGCTGCTGTATGAGCATAAGACTTGGAATGGCTTCCACTCACTGTGCACCTGACTTTTTTGAAAATGATCCAGTTTTTGTGTTTGTGAACTGATTTGATGCCTTTATTCATCACAGAGCATCTCCTCATCCCTTCTTTATCCACCCTTGAATATGTGCCACACCATCTGAAAATAAAAGATTGAATTGGAAGGATGACACTTGGTTTTTTAGCTTTTGCACAGTTCTTTCAATATTTCCTTTATTCAAAACGAAACTAAATGAGTTTTGGAGTGCTTGCTAGTCTGTGTGACTCTTTGTCTCCCTTGCCACAGGTGGCAGAAGTAAGAATATGAAACACCCAAATGCTTACAAGCTTAGAGCTGTGGGCAAGGGGATGCTAAAGAATCCATGTAGGGATGAAGAGTCTCTGGTTCTGCAGCACTTGAATTGTGTGGTCTCATTTCTTTGATGAAGAAACAGGTAAAGCTTGTGACTAGGAAGACTGCGTGAGAGATTAATTAAAACAGCAGTGTTGGAATCCATTGCAATAAAAAAATTTAAAGAGCTTCTGGGTCCCTGAATGTAGCTTCTGGGTCTCTAGCAAGGAGAAATCTTTCTGGGGTTGTAACCTGCACTCAGAATGCTTCCCATGCTGCTGGCAGCTTTCAGCAGAGTATCACAAGGTGGGTTGCAAATACTGAATATGTACATATGCAGATGATGGCTTTCTAACTGTGAAAATGCTTTCTTTCCAAAACACAACACATGCATGTCATTCCATTCCACTGTGAATATGTCCATACAGTTTGCTAAAATCATCCTTTATGTTAAAGGAGTAAATGGGGAGATGGGAACTTTATTTACCATCAACCCAAAAGTTAGAGGGGATGCATTTCATTGCCTCTTTCCTCTTCACCTAAGGCACTTTGTCAGAGCAGGACCTGCACAGACATACACACCTGTATAATCTCCATACACACCTCTATAATCTCAAGTGCAAACTGATTTTCAGGATGGGGTGGGGAGGTGTTGATATGCTCAGTCTTAAGCACAGGGCTTGCAGACCCAAAGCTGGGAAGGTAAGTTTTCCTGGGACATGCATTCCCAAGCAGCTGGGTGTGTATATTGTCAACAGCATGACTTCATCCAAATTTCCTGTAGCTGTGTTTGCTGCCACATCACTTGAATGTGTTGGTCATTGTTGCTGGCCACAGATGTTGCTTCATAAATGTCCCCACATGTTCTGGGTTGAAGTTATCTCCCTTGAGTGAGGGTGAGGGGAGCTTACTGGGCTAGGTACTAAGTTTTATCCAGTGTCCAGCACAGCCAGGACTTTGGGTCTTGCCCAGAACCTGTAGGTATCATTGCTGTAGAAATAATCCTTTTTGCCCACTTGGTCAAGATATGAGAGGATTTAGGCTACAAGCATTTCAACTGGTGCCTGCTCCTTCCCTTTGACAGGGAGAAAAAAATTTCTTCCTTTAGCTGGTCTACTGCAGTCCACAGGTCAGGATAGGAAACCCACTTTATCTACTTTTTAGCTACAATAAACTATGAACTGGAACACCAAAAATATGTGCTTGATTACACTGGTACTCTTCTGAGTGTGTGTGGATGGATTTGAATTTCTTTTTTTTTGTGCCTGTAGTGAGTTTGTCAGGTCCCTTCTATACAAATGTGAGGAAATATGGGCACAGCAATTTCCATTTTTTATTGTAGACAGAATCAGATTTGAGCTTATGCCACTGGTTGTGACAAGGCTATAGTCTGCATGTGAAGATATCCAAATCCTCTTGACATGAGTTCTCTATGAAGTCTGAAAGGTGAGGGTAGAACCCATTTGCTTTAATTTAGGTGTTTGAAGGTAGAGTATTTAGCCTTAGATTACATTACAGACTCTTTTCATAAGCAACGAACAGGGAAATGTACCATCAAAGCTGATATGTGTCATCCTAAAATAAATATCTGTGAGAAGCTGGGCAAGTATGAGAGACAATGCCTCTGCTTCCTTCCATTGCATTTAAAGAGAGCATGGGGTACTAGCTCTGACTGCTGTGGATGACTGTGCATTGGTGGCAATATTTCAGTGTTTATGGAACCTGGCCATACTCGTCCCTCTTCACAGACGACAGAAGTAGAACACAGCTAGGATAGCTCTCTCACAACTATGACAAGAATCAGAGCCAGAAGGACCTGGGATGACAGACATTTACAGTGACCATCTGGACTGGATGGCTCTCCTCCAGAAGCAATGAAGAGTGGAACAGCTGACTTACTAATAAATATCTACAAGTGTTCATCTCACATTTATTATGCCACACTGAGATGAAACCCTAACCCTGACTCTAACTCTAGCCCTAGGAGTACCAGTTAAGTTACAGGTATTTTATTTTTCCACTATCCTGAAGAACAGAAATACTGCTAAGACTGAACTCATGCTAGAGGAATTCCAAAGAAATATCAAGTACCAACCAGAATAATAATCAACAAACTCATTGAGAATGACAAAATGCTAAGGCGCTTACAGTTTAAGAGCAGCTTTCATGAAGAGAAATTCTGACTAATTTTGTGTCCTTTTTTTTTTTTTTTTTTGGTAGCACATTAATAAAGGGAGAAAGAAAAGGAGGCAAATAATTTACTGGCTGAACTTTCACACAACAGGCAGTAAAAAAACTTGAAAACTACAGGGTTGCAGGAGCTATTTTATCATTAATCAAAACTTGCAAGAGAAAGGAAGAAAAGGATAATAGTATCAGTTTGAAATGAGGTTAAATTTAAATTGTTCAAGTGACCACTGCATGTAAAATTTGCTTGTGTGCTATCATCAGAGTTAAAAACAGAATTAGCCAATTATTATAAAAAGTTGTATAATTAATTAGCAAACTGTTACTGATCTAAAAAGTTATTCCGAGTCTAGTACTTACTTTCATCAAAATCAATTTTATTCATCTATGCTGCAAAACCTTCCTGCAGTATTACTTTATGCAAGAATCTCTTGGAGTGAAGAAGGATTCCATTCCTTCATACAAATCCCTGGAATACATGCATTTGCTAGGTTTCAGGTTCTGCATTTTTTAGTGTCCATGGAGCAGGATGGGAGTGCAGCTGGTCACAGCTGCTCATGCTGTATGCCTGGCAAAAAGCCGCGAGCGTGCCATCACGAGTATGGTGTCTTGAACATTTGGCCAGAGATGTAGAAAATAGAAACCCTAATGCCCAAAGAGTTGCACTCACCAGGTGTCCTCAGAGGTTGGCTGGGGACACAGACGCTTCTTTTTACACTTTCTAGGAAGCATCCGGATGCAATTGAGCTGGGAAAAAGAATCTGTTCTTCATTCCTTGGAAAGCTGAGGTAGTGTGGAAGAAATGCTTTGGGTTTTCCAGAACACATTCCTAAAATGATTTGGTGAAGAAGAAGTGTGTTTGACCAGGGAAACGGGCAAGGCCGTGTCACATTTTTGGAGGAGTGGGCTGAGTGGAGGAACTCCTGCCCTGTGAAATTTACTCAAGGTTGGTTTTTTTTGATGCCTTCTATGCTTTGTGGCACCACAAAGGTGTCACACAATGGGAACCACAGGGTCTGTCACCAGTAATGTTACCACAACCTGTGGAGCTAGTTTTATTTATCTGCCCTTTTCTTCCCAACTGACTACTGGTATTGAGTGGGGAGGGTCTCAGTGGGGACCAGCTTCTGGTAGAAGCATTTCCTTATTTATAAGGATGAGAAAGATGGGTGTAACTCAGTCTGATACTTTCTTAATCTCATTTGAGTTCTGCTGAAGACAGAGTCTTGATTTTACCTGTTATTTTTGCACACTCCTGTCCTTGAGCCCTTGGAAACACAGAGGCTTTCTGGACAAGAATTTTCTGTAGCTGAGGGAGCAGTGGCTAAGTAAGTAATCTGCTCCAGAACCACAGTCAGCATCACTGGCACATCCATTAAAGTCTGCCAAGTGCGTGCAAGTAAAATTTGTGAAATATCATGGTCATTAGCCTGTATGCAGTGCCTCTTAGATTGTCAAATAAACTGTTGAAGATTAGAGCATTGTTATTCTCTTCATTGTAGGCATAAACCAAGGGATGGAATAGTGAAGAAATATGAATAAAGTCACTTCTAAAGTTTTGGCCAGTATGGCATATTCCCAACAAGCTATTGAAGACTTTGCAATGTTGTCCCCGCATCCCCCCCTTTTTTTTAATACCTTCAGGTTGAAATGCCAACCGAATTAATCAAAATTAGGAGTGTTCAGCAGAGCAGGAAAGACTGCAGAGTGCTGCTCCTGCAAAAATTAATAGAGACATTCTGGAAGCCTGGCTCCATTGCATGAACGGGTCCATAACCTCAACTATCAAAAGTTCATTATATATAGCTTTGGGGGATTTAACAAACAGTTTCCAAGATTGGAGATTATAAGAAAAATGAAAAATAAATTAAATATGTTCATTACAGTATCATTACTTCATTTTGCCTTCAGAAACTGACACATACGATTTGGTTGAACAGACACGGAACAATTTATTTTGATCTGTATGAAATACAATGCATTTTACCTTGCTCCTCTTACTCTTTCCACGGCTCAGGTTGCACGAGGTTTGATTAATGTATGTGCTTTACACGGGGTAATTCTTATTTTACATTCCCATCTCATAGCTATATAAAAAGGCAGTATCTACCCTGGATGAGAACTCCCTTGTCCTAGAGAAAACATACACATATGCATTTTTTCTTTCCCTGAATTTTTGTTCTATGGTTTTAAAGGAAACAACTTTGAAGCTCATAGTTTTTGCTCTTTATTGGGCTAGGAAGAGAGCAAACCTAGAAATGAGTAATCAGCCAGAGTCTCTTACAGAATACCAGCCCGACACCTACAGGCTTGGCCTTATGGATGCGCTTTAATATACGCTCTACAACTGGTAATTGAGGCAGCAAATATCTTATTGCCCCTACCAAGACCATTTGATGTACTAACTTAGTTTTAGGTATCCAAGTAAAACCTGCTACTGCCAATGTTCTGTATTTTCATGACTGGAGTGTGTGCATTTAATTGGTAAATAAAATTGAAACCAGTGAAATATTTTTGTGGTAATATTTATACCACGGATACAAGACAGCCTGCCTCCAAGCTGAAGAAGTTCAGTCATCCCTTTTCAATATGGACAAAAGTAGGTTTTATTTCTTTTTTATTTTTTTCCAAAAAACCTCACGCTTTTGTACTTATATAGATATAAGTCTACAGGCTTCAAAATGCTCCATGTAGAAGTTATTTAACTTCAGAAGACTTGTCTAATAATCTCCGTTGGTGTGCAAGAGCTGTTGCATTGGAACTATTTGTGTTCTATCAGCATTTACAATACTGCAGGTGTTGTTAGACACTGACTTCTTGAAAGTACAGCAACTTTTCAGCTTTTCACTTCACTGCTTTATTTCTAATGGATTGCAACACTACACTGTGTCTGAATAAGAATCTGCTTTTTCTGTAATTTTATGATTTTGACTGTGATCTGTATTTCAAGGCAGCAGAAATAAAAGCAGCTTTTCTCTTTAACCATCCCATTGACATAAGGGCATCACTGATAAATTGAAAACAAGGTGGTTTACCTCTTTCAAAAGTGTTTCTGACTGGCTGTGTCAATGCTCCTCCCGTGCCCTGGCAGAGGCTGCTCCACGGAGCTCTGTAGCGACCATGGAGAGCTTTTTACTGACTGTGAGCAACCACTGAAATACCATAAAGGACCCACATAATGACATTAGGCTTATTCAAAAACCCAAAATCACCTAAAACTCTCAGCATCACAGCTGCTCCTTCTTTACTGCAACTCCAGCAATTCAAGGCATCTACCCAGACTTGGGTTAAGACGGTAGGATATTTAGACCACAATTAAATTAGAGGGGTTTATATATTTTCTTACCACATGAGTGGCTGTATTTTTTCATGCTACCAGAGTGTTTAATGCAGTAAGAAGGCAGTTTCTGAGATATGTGAGGAAAAAATGAATAGACATTTTGTTATTATAGATATACTGACATTATGTAGAAACAGAAAGCATGATTTGGGAAGCAGGGGATAAAAAGGTGAAAAATGCTGCTTTATGGCTGACAAAGTAATTGGAAGCTGACTTGACAACTTTCCTCCCTGACAGCCTAATCCAGTACACCCACTTGTTCCCACAGGCTGTGCACTGAATGTAGGGGTGAATTCTTCTTCTCAAAGCCAAAGAAAGACCATCAGGTGTTTCCACTCCTGCAAGGTGAAGGCCTCCATGATTCTTGTGGGCAAGGTAGTATCCATCCACCAGGACACTGCTCTGGAGCCCCCAGGGTTTTCATTCTGCTCTGGCCACTGTGCACAACTCAGGCACCAGGAAAGGGCTTCCGCACACCTTGGAGACGGCCAGCAGAGAACTTCCTCCACACAAAGGAGGTCTTTGTTGGCATTAGGTATTCAGAGCTGTGCTCTGCAGCAGCCATGCTGCCCTCCTGGGGTTTACCAGTGCCAGGGGACTGGAGAAGAAGGATTTACAGAGATCCATGTCTGTTTTCCAGATAAGCTCTGTGAAGGTACTGTGGTGGAGATGGAGAGTCTCTTCCCTTAAATAGCCACAGCGTGAGTCCAAAAA